>JAABKK020044676.1:0-12659 GCA_011634745.2 Catotricha subobsoleta | reverse complement strand
AAAAAATATCTAAAAGCAACGTCGGTAGTATCGAACGATACATTAATTAATAAGTATCGGCATCGACGAAACAAAAAAAAAGGAATCGACCGCAACCCTGCTTAGGAGACAGCGCGAGCTTTATTTTTTATAACTATGTAACTTTCAGCTAAGGGCGACGAAATTGTAGTTCCGCTTCGGGCGCACAATAGTCTAGCGACGGCTCTGCAGCTCCCAATACCTCAATTTATTTAATACCTCAATTTAAATATTTGTATGTCTAATTAAATAATTATAAAAGGGTAAAACAACATTTATTCAACATATTGTATTCGCTAAAAAAAAATGGGGTTGGGACAAAAAAAAATTGTACTATTTTCATTTAACTTTTAGGTAGAGAATTCAAAAATATTATTATTAAGTATAAAAGGCACATTATATATAAGATTATTCATAAAAATATTAAATATCCCAAATATTCAGCCTTTTGATCAATTTTAATTTGAATTAATCCGTTACATTTGTACGAATGGGATCAAAATATGCAACCAATTTAAATAAAATAATAAATATTTTTGAAATCTCTAAAGCCGAGAACACACTACCAATTTTATTGTGGAAATCGACAATTATATTGTCAAAAATACATCTTTCTATCTTCTTTTGAGCATAGTGAAACTAGATATTGGACAATAATATTGTCGAAAAATGGACAATAAAATTGCTAGTCTGTTCTCGGCTTACGTACCTAAAAGTTAAATGAAAACAGCACATTTTTTTTATTTTTGTCCCAACCCCATTGTCAATTTTATATAAGTGCTTTGCATAGCAAAATACAATATGATTTCGATTGGTTTGGATGTTAAACGAGTTGTTTAGATGAAGTGATCTTTAAAAAAAAATTGTTTAATGGTATAGACATTATTTATTTGCATTTAATACAGAATCTTTAGTTAATTTTTTTTTAAATTTTAAAATATCTATGCATGACATTATCCAAAACAAAAAGATATTAATGAAAAAAAAAAGATTAATATTATGCTATCTGTGATATGACTTAGAGCACAATTTAGTATTTAAAACAGAAATATAAGATTGATATTTGTTTATTTAGACAAGTTTTTGTATTTTTATAGGGAGTGACTATATGACATAAAATTTTATGTTATATAAACCAATTTTCAACAGGATATATGACATAATTTTTTTTTCTTTTAGGGAAAATTGTTAATAAAATACGTTTTAATCCCTTTTTTGTCTTTATCAAAATATCAAAAAAAGCTTATATGTCATAAATTATTTATGTTCTCTAGCCACTGCCATTTTTATACACTATACATTCTACATGTGAAACATGAAGTGCATTATATAGATTTGATTTTTTTTTGTTATCTGTCCCCCCTTAATTTCGGGAACTAGTGACCGGATGGAGATGATACTTATACTATGTTGTAGGGTGACAGAGCAAATATTTAATCTCAAAAGGTCAAAGGTCATTTTTTTTTGTTTTCTCTGGTTAAGTGAGAATTGAATTCACAGCAACTAAAAATGATGTATTGTTACAGTGCTTTTGACATCTCAACTTGAAAGCTCGGTGTCAAAATGCAAAATTCGCATCTCCGATTGGACAATCGAGTAAAGCTTTCAAGTTGAGATGTCAAAAGCACTGTAGGGGCAGACTAGTTTCCCGTGGCACATGTGACACGTTTGAAAAATGAAATACAAAATAATAAGAATAATAATAATTGAAAATCAACATATTGCATTGGCTTCTCGCTGCTATACTTAAATCGTTGATTTACTTTTTGAAATTTTTATAATATGTTTTACTTTACTATAATTTAATATTGTAATTTAATAATGTAAGACCTAAAAAACTAAAAGACAATATAAAATTTACTACTCTTTATACACATAAACCGCAAAAAATATCACGGCTGTATACAAATCGTATTTTGGAAAACTTGAAAAAGATACCTATTTGCTTTTCCTAGAGTGGCCGAGCCCTCACGAGCAGTGATGCAACGAATCTTTTGCCAGATTTTGTATTAATTCGTCTACAGTTTGAGATCGGTTACAAAAATTGATACAAAAATTCCTGACTAAATTTCTACTTACTATATATCTCGGGAGCAATTTTCTTATATTTTGTCTGGTTTGGAAATAAATAGCCAGTTTTGGAAGATTCGGCTAAAAATTAATAACATTTTTTCATCATTTTTACATACCGAAACTGGCTATTTATTTCCAAACCAGTCCAAATATAAGAAAAGTGAAAATCCGCTCCCGAGATATAGTAATTCTGAACAGCTAAAAGGCGTGATAATAGCCAAAAATATTAATTCTTGTAGTATTACGAGACCTGATTCGGTTCAAATTTTTGACCTATTTTTTAATTTTTTTCAAACCGAATCTTTGATTTATAGAGCTGGCTGCTCGACAGCCAAAGCAGTTAAAATGAAAGTGCATACTAGATTAGATTTTTATTTTTTATTTTATTTTTTTTTGTCTGTCCCCCCCTTGATATCGGGAACTAGTGAACGGATAGAGATAAAACTTATACTATGTTGTAGAGCAACTGAATGTGACCTCAACTAAAAAAAATCAAAGGTCATAGTGAAAGGTCAAAGGTCAAAGGTCATGGACAAAGGTTAAATGTCAAATGTCCTTTTTCTCAGAAACTAATGTATCAATCGGGATAAAACTTATACTATGCTTTAGAGTGTCTGAAACTGATCTTGACCACAAAAGGTCAAAGGCCATGGTCAAAGAACAAAGGTCAATTTTTTGGTTTTATTTAGTTTTCTCAGGAGTTAATGGGTGGTCAAGAATAATAATGATACTATGTTGTAGTGACCGAAACTGAGCTTGATCCCAAAGGGTCAAATGTCATAGGCAAAGTTCAAAGGTCAATTCTTTGTTATTTTTTATTTCCCTCAGAAATTTAAAGGTGGATAAGGATAATACTTATACTATGTTTTAAAGTGACCGAGTGAAGACCGGACCCGTACAACTTACATATAGTGCATATAAATAAATTGGATACGAATTAAATTTTGATTATTGATATACCGAAAGTCGCAGATTTTTCGCTTTTTCCTTTTTCGGCGGTATTGCGTATTGCCCCTCCTTTTTTATTGTTTTATTTTATCTTAAAATAAATGAAGTCGTGTACCAATCTATTTGTAGCTTGTTTTTTATTAGTTTAGGTACAGCTACGTAGCGGCTTCTCTTAATTTCTACTAGAATTTTTTTTTTTGAGTATTCCGCTTAAATGTAAGAAAAATCCAGATGCTTTATAAATCGATAAGTAAGCCTGAAACCAAAGAACATGTACTATAGAAAGGAAAAATAATTTATTTTTATATAAAAATTCACTTAAACTGCTGTCATTTCTATATATTTTTATCTTTTCTCTCATTAGCTCTCATCATCATGCGTTACTAAAACTTGCAGACACATTTTTGACATTTTTCTGTTCTATAGTACATATTCTTTGCTGGAACCGATAAAGTTTTAAATTGTCACGTTACCGATACTATGAAAATAAAGTATCGTCGATAAAAGAGCTGAGTGACGTAGATGTAGGTAGTCTTATTTTTATTAATAATTATAGAAATTGTACTTAAATATTAATAGAATAATTAATAAGAATAAGAATAATTAACATAATGACATTTAATTTTATTTAAGACTTCTGGTGAAATATATTTAAAAACAAAATAATAATAATAAAGTATGGAAAAGTGAATTTCGATAGCGATACCACAAAAAGTATTGATCGATATATCGTTTCAATACCGATATTTATAGTACCAGGCTAATCGATAAAGCAACCAAATCCATTTTTTCATGCAATATGTTCATTAAATAATTAGGGTACCAAGGTAGAATAATTTTTTGAACATATATGGAACATTCCTGTCAAAGAACATATCATTAATAAAAAAAATTTGAGGCACCCTGTATTTTATCCACTTAATAGTACTCAAATATATTATTGCAAAGACATCTGACAAAAACTAACTGATACATTTTCGATCAGAAGCAAATAAGTTTAACTATCTATATTTCTACATTCGGTACTTATATATTTTTCATAATTTTAGTGATTAAGTAAACCGTAATTAATAGAAAGTAAATCCTGTATTAAAATCATGCGAATTTCTGCGAACTATTAATATTTCTTTATAGGAAACACACATATATTAAATATTTCATTTATTTAAAAATGTTCATCGGTATAAAATAACTTGATCGTTGTATACGAATTGCGTATATTCGTCTGTGCATTTAAACGAACAGAAAAGTTATTTTGGAACACAATTTTTTTTCCCGATCAACGAACTAAAAATATACTTACTATATTCTTTAATGATTTAGATTTCACTATTTTCATTTTTTTTTTTCTAATTAGTTGTAACTCAAATACTTTTATATATGTGTGTGAGTGAAAGAAATCACCCAATATGTAATATTTTCGTGTAAAAGAACATTTGTTTAAAAATTATTTGGTAGAAATTGATTTTATTTAATCGAAAATACAGTGCTCTTAAAAAAGAAAATTTGGAAAATAAATAATAATGGAAACCGATATTTGGGGACAATTAGCTTTAGAAGCTACCACAGTTTATTTAACTGATGGTGTGATTAAACGTAGCCCATTTGCGGATACGGTATAAATTCTGTGCATTTATTAAATATTTTAATTTCTTTTATGGAATAACCAAATCTTAATCATCAAATTTATTTCTGTATTGTAATATAATATGTGTTCACTTTTTGCAGACTATCGATAAACTTCCCGATAAAGTTTTATTAAATATATTTTCGTATTTATCACATTTGGAAATATGTCGAATGGCAAGGGTATGCCGTCGATGGCGTCAAGTTGCATACGATACTAGATTATGGCGTAATGTTTCCTTACGACCAGAGGTCTCTGGTTTACATGTTGGATCATTGGAATCATTGTTAGCATTAATTTCAGTGCGTTTTGGACCATCATTACGGTACATTGAATTACCAATTGAATTGATAACGCACACCGTGCTACATGAACTTGCTGCTAAATGTCCAAATTTAACACATATGCTATTGGATTTTTCAACAGGTTAGTTTGGTTTAGCAATATGCTTTGTAAGCATGAAGTATATCGTCGGTGATTTGGCATTAGGTGGTATCTACAAATCTTACGAAATGCAAAAGGATGTATGTATAATGCTTTTCGGAACACATGCAGATAGCTGCATATATGCTTTTCATAGCATTTGTAGATAGCACCTAATGCCAGATCACGGACGATATGCTCTTTGTCTTGTAATTTAGTTTCTTATTTTATTTATAGCTATGCAATTACACGATTTTAGTGAAATGCAAGCATTTCCTACAAAACTTCGTTATATGTGCATTTGTTTATCAGAAGTTATTTTTATGGAAGGTTTCATGCGAAAAATTTATAATTTTATTAATGGATTGGAGGTAATAAAAGTTTTATTAAGAATATAAATACATTAATAGTTTTTAATAAAATCTACATTGATGAGGTTTTACATTTAATTGGAACATATGAAAAAGTCGAGGAAGAAGAAGAAGAAATTTACGAAGTAATCAATGTACATAAACTAAAATCAGCAACCCCAAATTTACGAGTTATCAATTTGTATGGCATAAATTTTATTGATGATTCACACATAGATGCATTCAGTTCAAATTGCATTCAGGTATAAAATTGAATTAAAATTGTTATAAAGTATTACGTTCTTCTATTTCGAAAAAAATCAAAATTTTCATTACTATAAATACTATTCTATAAAGAATCTATGAAAGTATTTACACGTCTATCCCATATAAGTTTCTGGCCGCTAAAATTGCAGCTAGCGGCTTATTAATCACGAATTTCGAAAAAGATATAATATTGTTTCTATAATTTACGTTGCAGAACAATAGTTACCTCTTTCTCGCATTTCATGATTAATAATTCGGTAGCTGCAATAGACTTCAAAGGTAAAGCGGCGAAATACTTCATTCAGACTGACATCATTAGAACAATGGAAAATGAGTCGTGAGCCGTTTTACTTTTGTAGTCTATTTAATCCAATTACAATTTCAGCGGTCGGAAACTTACGTGAGATAGACGTGTTAAGTAAACTAACGTTAAATGTCAAAGAAATTATTTTAAAAATAAATTCATTAATATATTTCTTCTGATTAATTTACATTTTAAAAAGCTTGAATGCTTAGCTGTAAATTTTTGTAATAAAGTTACTGGCTCGACACTTAAAATGCTCATTCAAAGATCTAAGCGACTGATGTGTCTTCTAATGAATGGAACAAGTAAGCTAAAATTAAAAAAAAAAAACAGCAATATAATTGTATCTCAATTTAAGAAATTTATATTGTAATTCTTCATTTGTAAAGGTCTAAAGTCAGAATATGTAATGCAAGTTGAATGGGATAAATGTTCGTTACAAGAATTAGATATTACTGCAACCGATTTATCAACAGAATGCCTTATCGATCTTTTAACTAGAATACCAACATTAAGATTCTTATCAGCTGGACAAAATAATGGTTTAAATGATTCCGTATTGAAAGCATGGATGGAAATTGGAACTACTGCCCGTAGCTTAATTGCTTTAGATCTAGATTCATCTGATAATTTAACTGATGATGGTGTACACAAATTTTTATCAAGGCATGGTTCACAATTACACGCCTGTGTATTATCGGGTATGCCACATATAACGGATCAGTTGTGGATGAGCATTTTACCAATATTAACAAATGCCAAGTAATATTTTTTTTTTTTTTATTTTTTAATATGCTAAAGCTATAGTAACTAAATGATATTTGTTGTTGGTATAGAATCGTTGTGATGGGAACAAATGAAAAACTGGGAGTTAATATTCACGTGGATCAATTAATGGATGCCATAGCATCAAATTGTGGGAATTTAGAAAGGTTGGAATTACGGTAAGTGAAATATATAGCAGTCATTATATAAAAAAATTATAAATGAAAACGAAAAGAAAATTGTTAATAATGATAACCAATTATTGAAAGTAATTCCCTGGCGGAAATTTTTTATGAAAAAAGGCAAAATCGTGAAAAACACGGCATAATCAATAATCTTGGTATATTGCACAATATGCCGTGGTTATGTCGCGTGTTTTTTCGATTTGAAATAAATTTTTCACTAGGGTTAATATTTTAGTTGATTCCCTTTTAATATCTAATAATAATGGTACTGAAATTTACTTTATTAATATTTACATGCATAATTAAATAGATTTTTGTAAATGAGGTTGTTTGATTATATTTTTTCATTTCAGATGGGATCCAGAAAATTTACGTTTCTCTGATAAGAGTCAAAAAGCCATTGATTTACTTAGAGTAAAATGTCTAAAATTACGCTGCATGGTTTTGAGGTAGCATTTGAAAAAAGAAAAAAAAATTGCAATAATAATACTTATATTCGGGTTATTAATTTTGTTATATTTCTCTTCTCATAGTGACGGCAGATATTATGAAACAGTAAAAGCAAATTTTGAACGAGCTGACCGTGGAACAGTTGTAAGAACCACAACATGCTGTCGGGTTTCGGCATATCATTTATTGAAAAATTATGGCGATTTGGTTTTTAACTAATTATTAAAATTGTTTATTTAATATAAATACTAATACAAAAAAAAAAAACTAATTTTGTGAAAAAGAAAAATGTATATTAATTTACCTTTAATAAAACATAAATCATCGGTCAGTTGTACTTAATTTGAAATTATTTTTTTTTGTTGATTTAAAACCAGCATTAATGTGAATTTCAGAATGAGGTCTTTCAGTACTAAAAAATTGATGTACTTTTTATATTTTTAAATTAAACTAGATGTAATTCGTCGCACTAATTGAAAAATCTTTTTTAATTCAGTTACGCTTTATATTTTTAAATATTGATTTTAAAAATGCAAAAAAATTTCGTTTATTTTCGTTTTTACACATCTGTCACAAAAATGGCTGATTGTATGGAGAGAGAAGGAATATTTTCTACCAAATGAAAAGGGAAATTTTCTACTAAAGCTTCGTGTTGTGCTGAAGTTACTTTTAAATGGAAATTTGACTAGTTAATTAACATTAATTAGCAAAATTAAATAGATAGGATTGCTTGTAATTACCTCTAGTTTATTCTGAGTATAAAAAAGTAGGTACTAAAAAAACTGAAAGACCTCATTACAATTAAGCAATGTTTATTAATTTTTTGGCTCGTTTAGCTGTAGTTTGACTAAACGACGGTTGATTTTACATAAGCCAACTCCTTGGATGGTATAGTGTTACTCTTGTTGAAAAAAACATATCTTTAAACTCTATCTCGTGTTGAAAAAATAAATAAACAAAAAGTATCAATGAATCAAATGAACCCATATAAGTTTTTTTTTGCCATTAGAAAATAGATTTCGCATGAATAGAATATGACAACAAGCAGTGCATGAATCCTTCCTTATATTATAATATTATAGTCTTCCATAGGTAATAAGCTAAAACCAAACAATATTATTTTGATTCTTTTTTTAATTGCTTATGGTAAAAACTTAAAAAAAAAAAAAAAATTATAGATCCCCCTTCCTTGATATGCTAGGATGTTCTTTATGGATATCACCTGAGATTATTATAGTTTTTATGTAAGCTTCATTTGTAAAAGTGAGATATAGAATATTGAGTTGTGTTAGCAAAAAGAAATACATCGAAGTTATAACTTAAAGCTAGTGTTACTCTATGCTGATGTGCGTACAATTTATTTGTATATAATTAGGTTGTTTTTTTTTTTTACATCGTGTTCAATTTTTATAAAAAATAAAATAAAATAATAATAAATAAAAGCACGTCCTTTTACAGCTCATTACAATGTGAGTGTGGGAGCCTCCCACTGGGAGGAATGGTACGAAGTCAAATGATCGATATTTTGAGTTTTGGTACTAAACTTTTTTCAAATGTTTGATAGATATTTTTTGAATATTAAAAGTATTTTTTGTATGTAAGTTTTGTAAATTCGTGTTTTCTTTATAAAAATGTAGTAATAGTATCCATTAAAAATAAAAACGAGGAGGCTCTCTCGATCATATTTATAGTTATTTATTAGTTTCATATTAGAATTTTTAGTTCTGATGATGATAGACAATTTCTATCGAAACGTCAACTAATAAATAACTATAAATAATGATCGAGAGCCGTTTTTTTTTTACTTAAAACTTCATTTAAAGTCTCAAGAGATAACGATTAAAATTTGGGTGCGGTGGTTGCGTATCTGTTTAGAAATCATGATTTTTCAAAATTAACATATTTCTTCAATTTAACCAAAAATGTCACATCATCTTTACTTTTTAATAAGCTACGGATTTTATTTTTTTTTTACTTTTTTACACTTAAAATATTTTAGGGTCACAGAAAAGAATCACCCTAGTGTTCAAATAAATATAGTTAAGTGCGCCATAAAACTAAAAACAAAAAAAAAAAACATTTCAGACCTAATGTTACAACATGTAAATTAATTATTGTAAGTCGATGTATTAAAACAGATATCTGTCTTATTTGTTGATAAGTTATTAATAGATGAGGCACATTACCTTATCTTGAACTTGTATACTTTTTTTCTCACATTTATTATAAATTCAAAAAGTGAATATCTTAATATTGTAAACATCTAATTATTTATCGAGATAATAATAATAATAATTTTTTTTATCTTTAATTAAATGCGTAACTGTGTAATTTTGAAAATATTCATGAAATATATTTAGTACTAATCTATAATTGAAGTGATTAAAAGTGAATTTTTTAGCAATATTGTATTTAATTAAGACAAATATTCATCCAAAACACATTTAAGCTACGAAAACAAAAAAATTGTTCCATTAAAATCCAAAATGAAAAAAAACGAAAATTTCAATATATTGCATTTTTTGATTGTAATTACTTATGCAATGGCCTATAAAGGTGATATATCTGAAAGGGGATTTATTGAAAAACAAAATTGTACGATTAATGACTTACAAAACATTAGTAATATTAATGAAATCGACAGTAAACTTGAGAACTATCAGAATTCCATAATTGCATTTTGTTTGAACCATTGTGATATATCCAATTTTCCAAATGCATACTTCAATCAATTCAAAAATCTAAAATCATTGAACTTAAGTGATAGTAAAATTCAAACAATTCACGATTACGCTTTAAATGGTTTAAATAATTTGGAAATATTATCAATAAATAAAAACAATATAACCGAATTACGATCATGGAGTGGTCATAGCTTACAAAAAATGCATACATTCGATGTTCGTCAAAATGTAATACGAAAAATTGATGTAAATGGCTTACGTCCGTATCCAAATTTACTAAAATTGAATGCAGCTAATAATGGAATTGAACGGATTGTTGATGGAACTTTCAAATATGTGCCAAATTTAAAATATCTCAATTTAGGTGGAAATTTTTTGCAACGAATTGAATCATATACATTTAAAGAACTATTGCAGCTTAGTCATTTATATTTACATAACAATCAAATTGAATACATTGATCCATATGCATTCACTACAATGTCCTATTTGAATTCAATAACATTGGATCGAAATAAATTAACTAACATTGATAGTTATTTATTTCATAATTTACCAAGACTACTGTATTTGAATTTAAGTTTCAACTTATTGAATGATTATGCAATTGCTGACAACACATTTTTTCAAAATTTTGAATTAAATGTATTGGACTTGAGCCATAATCTTATAACTGGCTTTGAAATTGGATCATTAAATGGATTAGAAAGTCTTGAGGTAAAAATAGAAAATCATAAAATTATGGTTGCAGTTAAGTCATTCGAGTCATGTAAATATATAGATATTAAAATAACATAAAATTTTCTAGATGTTTAACATCAGTCACAATCAATTGGCATCTATACAAACAAATGCTATGAAAAACTTAAAAAGTCTTAAGCAATTTGATATATCCGATAATAAATTGACATATCTTTTGGATAATCAATTTGATTATTTATCATCAATTGAATACATAAATCTATCAAATAATACAATCGATAATATTCAAAAGTATACATTTACTGATTGCTTCACATTAAATTCAATTGATTTATCTCACAATAAATTGTTTGATGATATATTTCTAGAAAATGTGCATGCACTAAAAATGCTAAATTTAAGTCATAATAATTATGTATCATTGAATATATCTTTACTTCATAATATTGAAATGGTTGAATTAATTGGTAATTTATGGCATTGTTCATGGTTAATACCAGAATTAATTCAGAATCGTATACATTTTGGAATTAATTTTGTTCTTAATGAGAATAAAGGTCAAGCTGCTGTTAATATTCCAGAGGAGATTGATTGTTACGATTATAATTATGATGGTGATAGTGGAAATAATGGAAAACCTATTTTACGACACATTATTATCGTCCATCATAATGCAAACTGTAAAGATATTAAAGAAAAAGTCGTACCTGCGCAGGTATATTTACACAAAAATAAAAAAAAAATATTAAAAACTAGTATTAATGAACATTCTATAAAATTAATTTCAGAAATTCAACACTATAAACACGTATCCGAGAACATTTAATAAATTGTTAAGTGATGAGCTTGATTATAAAACATATTTAATGTGGACAACCATTGGAATTCTTTTGGTATTCAGTTTGATTTGTGTTGGTAAATATCTACTGGAGAAATCAGAAAGAAAAAGCGAAAAGTTACGTTTGTCACAACAAGTAAGTTAACAAAATAATGCTTATAATATTTATAAATGTTTCCAAAAATATCAAAATTTAATAAATGAATTTAAAAAAATTAAATCAGGAAAATGTAAGAAGAGATATCGAGGAGTATTTTTTAAAGACAAATGCTGAAGATAAGACAAGATCATAAAATATTAAAAATATTAATTGCACGATACATTGCTTACAAATAACAATCTGTAACTATATTGAAGTTTCGATATCAAATAATTGTATTATTTATACTTTTCATTTTTTAAAATTAAAAATTATTGGCCGTAACTTTTTTTTTTTTTTAATTATTATAAGCGCAAGATTCTTCTACGTCTCAATATCCACTGGTTCTCCGAGAAAAAGCGAAATGATCAATTTTTTTTGACCATGTGTTTTTTTCTTTTTATTTTTTGTTTATTTTGCATTTTCTCGAAACTAAACCATGTAAATTAAAATAATGCATAAGATTCTGCGCGTCTTTTGGTACAATTCTTAAAAAAAGTTAAGACATTTACCAATCCATTGGCAGTTTGTTTCTTTTTTTTCAACACCCAGATTAAAGCGTATTATATTGTATTGAACTGTTCTTAAGGCAATACAAGTTAAGTATGTGGCTAATCAAATCAGAAGATTAGGATATTATATTTATATGTTATAGAGTTTGTCTAAATCCTCATTTTGATGCACCTCATAATCTTCAAACAACTTTCTATGATAGAAATTCTATCTGCAGTTTCGAAAGTATATTTCTTACTAATATATTACCATATATGGCATTATGGTAAAAAATAAAAACGATAAATGGTCTACCACATTTGGTAATTCGTCGGCTGGGAGTTGTTTTGTCGCACATCCATTTTTCTTTGTGCGACAAAACAACTCTCAGCCG
>JAABKK020044665.1:0-12663 GCA_011634745.2 Catotricha subobsoleta | reverse complement strand
TTAAATGCAGAATATATTTGTTTTCAATTGTGCACATTTCGCTTATACAAAGTTTTTTGATAAAATCTATTTTCAAAAATGAAGTAAAAAAATGTCTCTTTTATTGTTTTATCTGATTTCTATTTTTCTATTCTTGACTTATTTTCTACCTTTCAATACTTCAAATAGGTACCAGTAAAACGAATACAATAATAATAAAATGTACAATGTATGCATGCATCTAGTGTAATGTGTAATGATTGGTGGTTGGTGGGTTATGCGAAGTTAATATTATTTTTATGTTTCTCTTAATATATTTTTTAGTACGACTTTAAATTTCTGCTGTGTATATATATTGTATATAATAAATAGGTCATAGATATTCATTTGACTTGCTCTCTCGCTGACGTGTTATACATATATAATAAAATGAATTTTCTTTTTGATGGTTTATGCTATAAGTAATAAAACTAAACATTGCAGAATATAAATAATATTATCTATATTGCCGCATATAGTTATGGAACAAAAAAAAAAAGAAGAAGAAAGTTTTATAACACATTATGGTTGATGGTAGATTATTAGTGTAATTTTATTACGATAGAGTAAATCAAATTATCCGCGTTGCTTGTACATAAAACTGGACAATCGTACACCCAGACCGACTGACTATAATAATATCATGTGGACTTCAGAATTATTTTTTATAATAAAAAATGATGCGATGGTTATGATTTTAACAGTATTATTTACAATATTGTTATCATAATGATTTTTATGTTACTTTATGTGTCACAATAATAGAAAGTGATAGGAATATATAACCAGTAAATAATATAAATATCAAAAGTTACCTTCATTTTACCATAATTTATTTAATTTACTAGTTGAATAGCAATATTAAACAAAAACAAGCTACCAATTCGATTGGTACAGAACTTCATTTTTTCGAGTATTAATTTCATAAACAAAGAAAAATATAATAAACCCTAGCATTATTTAATCTTTCAATTAATTCTCGTTTTTCTCATTAATTAAACAAATCCTGAGAAAAAATAAACTTTTTATTTAGCTTTTTCTCAGGTTTGGGTGGACGGACAAAAATGTTTCACACACCGTTAGATGCAGAATGAGCGTGCCTTGAAAATAAATATGTTTTGATTTTGCTCAGTTTAATTTTTCGGTTCAAAAAATCGAAAAAAAAAAAAGATTTTTTGTGTAAACTTTTATTTTACAAATTCGATCAAATATGGTGAAAAATCACAAAATCAAAAAACCTTAAATGCAGAATATAATTATTTTTAATTGTGCACAAAGTTTTTTGATTGACACCTTGTGAGGTAGTAAAAAGATAAAATATGAAGACGGTGACTGAAATTTCTAAAAGTTCGTTTGTAGATGAGTGTTTTCACTTATATTTTTTTTCAAGAGATTCCCAATACACCTATCGCAAGATTTTTACAATATGTCGGTTCGTCCCATGCGTCGATTCGTCCCGAGCTCGCCTATTAAAGGAAATAATAAATCTAAATGAAATTTTATTTACTATATTAAATGGAATAAAAACCGAATTATATTCATTTTACTATCAGTTTTCAAAATACTTTCGTTGGATTTAAATATTGACCGCATACTGACGTACTTATTATTATAATTCACTGAACGGGTTTATTCAGGATTGAATTACATCATCGTCGACCAACTGATATAAATATATTGATTAACTAGAAAGACGCCACTTTTATTCTCAATAGTCTATGCTATAAAAGCAGTATAATTGATATGTAATTTTAATAGGACAAAAAATATGATATGTATGTGGTTTGCCTATTTTATTTACATCGTAACAGGCTATTGTTATTTGTATAAAATAATCTAAGAGTAAACTTTTGTCCACAAGCTATTCAGACAGAATTCATTACTATAGAAATTTAAATCTGATATTTTTTTTACCATTAAATTAATATTTTTTCTAACAGATTTATATCAGATTTTATGCTTCTATATTCTAAAATTGAGATAAATTTTATCTCATAAAACATACGGTTTGAAAAAAAAATGCAAACAAAACAAAAGTCACTAAATATTTCATTCTAAAAATTAATAATATTGTGGAAATTTTCATAAGTTCCATATGTTTTTGTTGCCTTTATGCCATCATCCCTTATTGATTACGTCATTATTGATTATGTATCAAAACTTATAGCATATGATTAAAATGACCCCACCTATTTCAATTTAAAATGTATAGATAGAAAATTCACTAAAACTATATAATTATTACATTTTATTGAAAAGTAAAGCTTTTAATTATAAATTTCATTGAAATTTAATGTAAATTATTCATGTATTTCATTTTGTAAATAAATTTATTTTTAATTTTCTATACCTACACACAAATATTAATTATAAATAAATCATATTTCTACAAATTCTTGTATTTTAATACCATTAAGAATATGATTATTTGAGGCTATAAAATTGTTGCATAAACATCTGTCATCTCTCAACGTTTTATTTTTAAATATAAAAGTGGATGGGGCTTCATTTAAATGATGGCAACTTAAAACGAAGCAACAACATTGTCCATATATATTTGATTTAAAATTTCTTCATGGAACCGAAAGAATTTTTGCTAAGGATTAATCCATAATTATTGAGTACGTCTACGTATATATACTTAATAGGCCCTGGCAATTATATTCTAAATGAATATAGAGGTAGCATTGAAATGTATTTCACAATTGCATGAAAAACCCTTAACTTAACTACAATCTATAAATAACCAAAGTAATCTTTTTACATCTTTATTTATTATTCACATTATGGTATAAAATAGAATTTTAAAGCAATTTAATTACTTAACCTACATAACTTAAGTGGCCTTAATTGAGTATTATATATCATCTCGCGTATATACCCAATATCAGAATAGAATGAGCAGAGTATGTGCAGAGTGTGGTGGTTTACGTATTTGTGCACACCTATATTTTATTAGTTATAGAATGGTTAAGTATGGATAAGGGATGATTAGAGACTTTGCGATGGAAATTTTAAAGCGTTATAGAAAACACTATTTATGTAGATTATATAAATATATGTCAAATGTTATTGTATAATGCAAAATCAATAAAGTTTTCGAATTTATTATTAGCAATTTATTTTCCACCTGAAATACTTTTTGGGTTTCATTACAAATGTAAAAAAAAAAAAATGGTAGGGAAGATTGAAAAACTAAAACCAAAAGTGAATAGAATCTAATAATTTATCGCATTAATATTCTAGATGATGATTTAAAAGGCACGAAAAAATAAAATATATGAAAGAAAATAAGAAAAAGAAGAAACTACTCGTTCTACAAGCCAAAAATAATTGATTTAACTTTGATCTGATGTTATTGTGTGCGAATTGTGTGAAAATTGTAATATTCCCAATAGACTTTAGATAGATATACCGTGTGGCCCTTTTCGCTAAGCAACCCACGTTAAGGTAGGTAAAAGTAATTGAGAAAATAAATTGTTTTCTTGTTTTTTTTTTTTTTTATATTCGCTTTTGGTTATTTAATTTTTATTTCTGGTATTAATTCTCAGTGGATATGATAACAGACACGTTTGCACATTGATTCAAAATTCATATGGAATCAACTGAATTATGCAATTAATTTTTTTTTTAAAAAAAAATCTTTAATTGTGTTTATTAATAAATTGTTGTTTTCTATCAATTATAATAAACTCAGTAATTTGAAGAAGATTTTGAGTGGTATGTGTGGATGCATATTATTTATTGTGGTATTTAATATTCTTAATATAACAAAATAGCCGCTAATAATTAATCAAATTGCGACCACTCCGATTATTTTGCTTCATAGTTCATCGTAATTTTTTTTGTATGACAGCCCAAAAAACTTTGTAATTATAATTTGCATTTAAAGTTTTTTGATTTTGACAAATTTTTCATCATATATGATCGAATTTTTAAAATTAAAATTTACAATAAAAATATGTTTTTTTGATCTTTTTTGAACCAAAAAACAAAACAGATCAAAATCAAAACATATATATATTCAAGGAACGCCCATTCCACATCCAACGGTGGGTGAAACAGTTTTGTCCGTCCACCCAATTCTGAGAAAAAGCTAAATAAAATTATTAAAATCCGTCAAATCAGTCTTGAGAAAAATTAACATTAAAATGAGTACTTTTCTGAAACACTTAATTAATGAGAAAAATTATCAAAATGAAAATTAATTGGAAGACAGAATAATGCTAGGATTATTATTTTTCTATGTTTATGAATAAATTAATACTCGCAAAAATGAAGTTCTGTACCAATCTAATTGGCAGCTTGTTTTTTTGTCCATTCCAATTTTCTCCAACTCCACTACGTAGAAAATAATAACCAAGATAATATAAATTAAACGAGTACAATCAGTAAAAATAAAGGCGCTGTTGCCTCTTTATGTCTTATGATGTTTCGGAAGGAAACAGCGTGCCCATGAATTAGCACTAAGTGCTTATATTAACAAAAAAACAAAAAAAAAATACCTCTTTTATTAAAAAAAAAATATATATATATTAGGGTGGATCGACTTTTTCAGAACCGCCGGTACCATTGTTTTCTGAGTTGCATTTTGTATCAAGATTACCGTCATATTTTTTTTTTTTTATTGCGATTTTCTAGGTGCTTGCCTCAGCCATAAGGTAGAACCACATGGTTAAAAAAAAATACCATGTGGTTAAAAAAAAAAGCCATATGGTTTAAAAAAAACACCAAAAAAAAACCACATGGCCTTTTTTTTAACCACATGGTATTTTTTTTTTAACCATGGCTTTCTTTTGGTGTTTTTTTTTAACCACATGGCTTTTTTTTTAACCATCGCAATCGATCCACCCTAATATATATATATATAAAAAAAAAATTTATAGGTAATATAATTTATATAGATGAAAATAACTTGACACAGATTTTTTTTACAAGGACATATTAATAGGAAATGTTTTTTTTTTTCTTCTAAAGTAACAAAAAGTATCCATAAAGTATATAGAGCTCGCGAAAGCAAAGAAATTTAATTTAAAATTAAAAACTTTTTATATACAATGTAATAGCTTTACAAGATAAAAAAAATAAATAATGGAAAATAGAAAAATAAGCAATTTATATTTTATACACACTCACAAATGTTATTATATATCCTGAAACTTAAAGCATAATAAAATTCAGTTGTCATTTTAATATTGTTTTCTATTTTCTTTTCGGATGCAGTTAAAATCAAAGAGTTTGACACATCTCGATGCTCTGGAATCCCACATGGCTACACAAAGGGAATGTCTGTCACCACAAAAACCATCAAAGGTAAGTAATTAATATTTTTCAAAATAATCTACCCTAAATTAATGAACATGTAACATGCATAATTAACATCATCATTATCTATTTATATTAAATATTAATCAAGGGAGACTATTTGGAAGTTGAAAATACTTCGGACAATAAAATATGTTGCCTCTCAACATCTCCATCATCATCATCAACTACATTATCAATTAAAAAGAAATTACCCCAATTATCGCATAGTAGTAAAAAGCCTGTATTAACACGAAGTGAAGTGAGTACTTGAAATCATTATAAAACTTAATATCCGTCCTTTGTGCACTAGAGACCATAAGCTATATTAATATTATGTCGAATATCATATAGCTAACAATATATTTGTTGTGTTTATTTATATATATATATTTTTTTTTCTTTATTTATTTAACAATTTATAAATATATGCATTATCACTTTTTTGGCTGATTCATTATTAAATGAAGGTATCAGTTTTTTTTTATAATAAGGGGTCGTTCATAAAAGATGTCATGTGCTGAGGGGGAAAGGGGTCTGATATTTAACAAAATGTGACAAAATATTAATTGGGTGGCGGGGGGCTGTTTATTATATTGTACGTTTACTATATAAAATATATCTTAAATCCAATACATTTATTTTTATACAATCAATGATTTTTTTTATTACTATAAACATCTTTCAATACCAGCGAATATTTGGAGTTTTGAGAAATATTTATTTAAATTTAAACTTAAATCTATTACGAATTATAGGGGGTTGGGGGGTCTAAACGCTAAAACGTAAACAAGTGTGACATGGGGGGGGATAGTTTACGGGCGTTTAGTTTTCTTTTATTAATTTGATGAAATCCTGTTTAAAAATTCTACACTTAAAATACTATTTATAATTCTAAATTTCCTTTCATTTTTTCTATTACTTTTCTCGGTAATCTTTAGACATGTAATAATTTGTAACCATGTCAATAAAATACATTCTGCACATAGTTCAATAACATAATAGTTCTCATCAAAAAAAAAAAAAACTTGTTTATGATAAATAGATTTTTTCGAGAGTATCCAGAAATGTTCAGATAACTTATATAGAAATAAAACTCAATATTGGAAAACTTTAAATATCAAAATAACAGAAATTATATTATCGTATGGTAAATCTTCAAATAGAAACATTTCATATTGAACAGATAAACTTTATCAAACTCAAACACTTTAATTTACTATATAAGAACATTTTCTACTTGTTATGGATTTGATTTTATTGCAATTAAAAAGTTTGTTAAAATTGAATTCATTTCATCTTTTAACCACTAAACATATAATTTAGTCATTCTCACAAAAAGTGGATGTTTCGAAACGAAGTTTATAGTAGTCATAATATAAACATATAAACATCTTTAAAAACATTTTCAAAATCTTTATCAATTGATTTATTTATTGCTGAAACCATAAAATATCTGGTATAGTTGAGGTGCCACTTTATAAACGATTGAACATTTTTCATTTATTCTTTTATTTTCGTTCTAACTCTCGATGTCCTCCATATTCAAAATATATATTTATATATAGGTAAGGTATATGTTATACAGGGTGTCTCATAACAAAAGGTACAAACTTTTGGGGTATGTTCCTGGGGTCATTCTAAGCAAAAAAGGCTATTAGAGGGGGGGTCGGAAATTAACCGTTTCCGAGTTATAGCGGTTTCAATTTTTTTTGCATGAGGCCGTCTATTAAATCTTTTAAATGATCATAACTCGTGCAAAAGTAAACCGATTTTGATAATTGTGATTGCGTTGGAAACGACGCACAAATTTTGAGTTATCGTTCGTCAAAGTTAAAAATTTGTCTGAAAATCATGATAAATTTTGATGAAATTCAACTTTTCTCGAACACTTCGCTTATTATTTTTCTTTTTTTATTACTGATTCTGATTCTACGCGTAATTTCTTACAAAACTAATTTATTAATTTTTTACTACGATGCATAGTTTTCGATTTACAGTGACACCAAATATAGCAAAAACGAGCAAAAACGAGGCAAATGTTACATTCAAATTGCAATATCCCAGGAACTACAGATTGGATTTTGATGATTCTCCCACCATTGGACGTGGAATTGCAAGGACATTAAATCTATCAAGATTATTAGATCATCAATACATTTGACAAATGTTTAAAAACAAATAATACAAAATTAATGACACCGGCAATCATGATCAATTGCAAAAAAATCGTATTCTTTAGATCGCTTAGATTCTTTTAGATTTTGAATTCATAGACTTTTCTGACTACAACGGTATGCTATTCGTTGAAATCCGTGTAGTACTTCCTGAGATTATCTTTCCAATGCAATCACAATTATCAAAATCGGTTTACTTTTGCACGAGTTATGATCATTTAAATGATTTAATAGACGACCTCATGCAAAAAAATTTCAAACCGCTATAACTCGGAAACGGTTAATTCCGACCCCCCTCTCTAATTGGATTTTTTGCTTAGAATGACCCCAGGAACACACTACAGAAGTTTGTATCTTTTGTTATGAGACACCCTGTATATATACATATATTTATAATTATATACACATATATTCTTTTTATATTTCGTATTTTAAAGCTATCATGCCTTCGTTACGCTAGTATTATTATTATTAGAATCATAAATTATTATTTATTGTCACACGTAACTACCAAACCTATAAATATTCAGATATTCTATACACAAGTCACTTGTGAAAATTTATAAATAATTTTTTTTCATTTTATGTGCTTGACATGTTTAGTTGAGAAAATTTACATATTATAAGACACTCTCTCAACTCTGTTATAAATATATACATTATACATATATTTCTTTAGCTATATATAATTATAATAAACGCATGTACATGAATGATACCCTCTTGGTAAAAATAGAATAGATAGCATCACTTAAAACCCACCTTAAGCTCACCTATCATATATTATATTGTCACCTTTTTCTTATTATAAATATTCATCTGAATTCTAACTTTTAACCAAAGTCAAGTTAATTTTATCAGTTTTATCAGCTCATTTCATTCTTATCCAATATTAAACATACTAAATATCCATATTATTATTAAGTATTATTATTTTATTAATAAACATAAAATGTATTAAGATAGATAGCATCATATGAATGTATAATGCGATATATTCAAAATGATTTATTAGGGTGGTGCCAAAGAATATTGTATGTGTACTCGTGTACCACCGAGGTGCAGTTATTTTTTAAATTATTAAATCAAAGTATACTAAAAAAAAAACAACGTCTAATCGTACTAAAATAGAGGATCTTCAAGTGTATATGCGCATTACAAAATATACAAAGCTTTTAAGGATAATGAGTTATTTGTTTATCTTAACGAAGTCCTGAAATATACTATTTGAATGTATTATTTGAATTCTTTAAGTTTTCCATTCTTTAGTAAAAAAATATTGAATAAAAAATAAAATATGAAAATCACACAAATTTTATTTCAATTCCACAGAAAACCTGTTGGGAAGGCAGAGAGTCCAAAACATTTTCAGTAATTCCTTTACAATATTTAATAAACTTAATTATACGTTACGTATAAATAGGTGTAACTAAAAAAAAAGTAGCTGTTCTTGTTGCCTTTTTTACATGTAGATATTATACACCCTTTACTATATTAGAAAACCGCATATTTTCCAAAACATTCTATTTCACAATAGCTCCGAATCCATTTCAAGGTATTTTTATGTTTATTGTGATATATACCATTCCACCCTAAATATAATTTGATCTATGTTATTCAATATTATAATATAAATACATATTATATATATGGTATACTTTTATTCAATTTAACTCATCTCACATTTAAAATTATAATATATAAACAATTTAAATATATACCACAATGATGTTTTAAAAGCTGTCAAAATTCGATAATAGTATTATATTTACTTTTAACAATATTTACCAAATAAATTTTCAACATTTTCTTACAAATAATTTAATTTGTCTGTACTCTATTGAAATTATTTTGGTTTGGTTTGATTAGGTTAGATACTCGAGGCATAAATAAAATTTATATAAATAAAAACTAAATAAAGGCACTAAAATAAATACTTATATTTCCTATCGGTAAATACGAAATACATATAAGTATCTAAGTCTATTTATAATAAATAAATATTATTTCTTTTTTTTTTCATCCCTTTTCAATATATATATATATATATACTTAATTATAGATATAAATACTTCCAGCTTCAATAGACAAAATACACATAATAATATTAAACATTAGGTACTTAAACCTACTTTTATACTTAATAATAAATATTATAGTTAAGACATTTTATCCACGACATTATGCTCAATTCGCAGATATTTTCTTCGTTATTTCTTTCCCTTATTTTCTTTCCATTCATTTTTTTTTCTTTTCTTTTCTTTTTTTTTTTGTCAATTTAACAAGCGGCTTTTACGTGTAAATATGTCATAAAGAATTGCTTGCAGCACGACTAAATGTACTAAATTTTAATATAAAAGGAAATAGCTTATTTTCTAAGAACCCAGAAACGTTTTAACAAAGTGTTGTGAGAAACTAGCAGAGAGCTAAAGATGAACAGAGTGTACTTGTTTTCGATTTAAAATTGAATTCCTAAAAATCGGATTTAAATTTAAAAGATAAATTAAATTAGGTTTTATTAATATGAATACTTGAATAGGTAGAATATATTGCGTTTTTGAGATAAACCGTAAATTATGTGTTTTCGGCAAAAAAAAAAAAACATTTGTTCCCAGAACTTTATTATTAGTTTTTTCTGCTTATGAAGTTTTTATGATTTTTGCAATATACAGAATAGTATTTAATACATATTTTTTTTATCATATTTATAAAAATTTTAAAAACCATGACAGACGTTTCAATAAATTAAGACAACAAATACGTGAATAATTGTAATCTTAATAAATTAAGATTGATTGAACAGTTTATCTGTTATAAGAGACCGTCCATAAATGACGTCCACGTAAACGGGGAGGGGAGTCCTAACCGCGAAAAGGACACAAATAGACACAAGAAGTGGGTATACATTAATTGTTAACGTCCATGAATTTGCTTTTTTTAAAAAAAAAAAATCATAAATTTATAAAAAAAAAATTAACAATATGGACGTCTACCAGAAACATAAACAGACAAGAGTGGTAGAGTGGGTCAAAAAATACATAAAAATTTTGGACGTGATTTATGGATGGTCCCTAATAATGATTCTGAAAAGTCTGTCTATTGGATCAAAGGTTTATAATTGCCGTGCAGCGAAATAAGTTTAGTCTGTAATCAACCGGTAAAATTTGGTGACTATGTAATAAACAAATGAAATAATAATAACCGTAACCGTAAACCATAAGTACATATATCTCAAATAATTAAGAGACCGGTTCAGAATGCGCGTTCATACATATTTGAATCGGTTCATGAGACATGAAATAGAATTTGTATCAATAAAAAGAGACAGACGATGCGCGACCAGTCTCTTAATTATTTGAGATATGTATATATGTGTATTATCATTCTTCTGAAATAGCTTATATACAAAAATATGTGAATGCTACGATTTAATTACAGCAGGATTTGAATAATTTTTCGTACTGGTGCAACATTAATAATCTTTCTTTAAACATTGACAATGTAAGAGTATTTCATTTCACCGGAAAGTGTGTCCTTTATTTAGTCAATACACAGTCAACAATCGATTCATTGAAGCTGTTGATGAAATTTGCGATCTAGGTATAATCAAAAGGTAGCCTTTGTCAAACACATTGAATGTAATATTTCTTCGTTTAATAGAATGCTAGGTTTTATAATATTAATCGTAATACGAAAGATTTCAGCGATCCGTTTGTTTAAAAGAAAATATATACTTGGCTTTGGTTTGGTTAAATCCAAACTTCAATATTGTTGCACAGTTTGGAATCCTAACTACGAGAAATTATTTACATAAACAGAATTGAAAAAATTCAAGCAAAATTTACTAAATATGCTCTGCATGAACTTCCGCGGCTATCTGAGTCAAAAAGAGAAGTCTATAGCGCCGTATTTATTGCCGAGATTCTGAATAATGACATTGAATGTCAAAGCATTCTTTTTCAGCTTAATTTTGCTGTTCTGGTATACCCAATTCATAATCAGCATCAGCATCCCATTCCATAGAACTAATTATTGATTAAATGTGAACCTATCATTAATATGAGTGGAATTTTTAATGAACATTATGATGTATTTGACTTTAATATTGATACGCATCAATTCAAGAATCTTATATACGATAAATTTGCTCAAAGTAATTTAGCATAAGTATTGGCTTTTCTTTTAGATTTTCATAGAATTTTTGTATTATGAACACAGATTAAATTATATGTAATCTGTTAAATAAATAAATAAATTCACTTTTCAAAGATTTAAATCCAATTGTATTGTTTTCTCCCTTTAAATATTTATTCAGTAGCAATTATATTATAAGTATTATTGTCGTATTAAATTTCATAAATTTCAATTAAAATGAAATTAGCTCGAGAATTATATACAAAAAAGATGATTGTATATAAATATACAAAAAGAAACTAAATGATGAAACGAATTACATATAATGATGATATTGAAGTGATTTAATACGATATCATTATAGTTAAGCATATATTTCCAATTTTCTAGAATTAATTTTTACTTTCCTACAAGTCTAAAGAATTCAATTTTAACGTACTAAGCGAAAACAAATTAAATTTCTATGGATGAAAATAAATTTTCTTACAATGAATATTGACAAAGAAAATCTGTTCAACTGATAGTGGAAGTTACGACAATAAATAGTTAAATATAACTATGAGTATTTCCCCTCCCCCCGTTTCTACGAAATGAAATATAATGAAAGTTGAAAGCTAATTTTTTGTTTGTTCATTCGAAAGAAAACTACTCATATAACAAATATGTTACATAAAATGTATTTTATTTATACGAGTTCTTAAGTGACGAAAGGCAACAGAAAAAAAAGAAAGCTAAATAAAACGGTTACAAAAGAAATGAAATAAAACGAACGATGTCCAACATTTCATCTACCACCATTACGAATATTCCGTATTAGCTTTATTACATAAAACATAGCAATTTTGTTTCATCTTCTTTTTGTTTCCATTCGAACACAATTAATCGTGATACGAAATAATACAATACCTTATAATACCTATCTATATCTATAATTCCTATATATATTATATATATTATATATATATATATTAGGGTGGTTCGTTTCCCAAAAGGTTAAAATTTTCTAGCTCCAAAAGCATTTTTAGATGTG
>JAABKK020044664.1:6740-40956 GCA_011634745.2 Catotricha subobsoleta | reverse complement strand
GAAGTTGATATTAGAGGTGTTTTCCGTTATTGTAATGATTATCCAGCTGCTTTGGCATTGGTCGCTAGTGGACAAATTGATATTAAGAGATTGATTACTCATCATTTTGATATAACAGAAACAAAGGAAGCGTTCAATACGGCACGAAATGGACTCGATGGTGCTATCAAAGTATTAATTCATTTAAATACAAAGTAATGAAAACAATATTATTTTGAAATAACATCATTAAATTTGTGTCATATATTTAAATATAAGAAATGTTAAAAATGACATTATTAAAGTTATGCTATTTAATTGTGGAATAAATCCTTTGCCACAGTCCATTGTATTGGCTTCCTGTAAAAAAAAAAATTGTGATAATTTAATATACATATTATTTACTAACATGAATATAATTATAAAAACATTACGTCAGGATGTTCAGTAAAACACTCGTCGAGACGTCTATGTGGTAAGTCATTTAAATCAAGTTTATAACATGGAAAAACTTCATCATATTTAATATCTTCTGGTGATGCAGATAATACCGGTGTGCATGTTGAATATACAGTATCAATAATAACCAGTAATAAATTTGAATGTGGTATTCGTTTAAAGTAGAATGGTCTGTTTTTTTTTTTTAAAGTTAAATATTGTTTTATTGGTTTTTATATATATTTGATTTCTATGTAATTAATATACCTTGAACATTTCGATTGACTTTTAACTGGTAATGGATCTCCTTTCAGGAATAAATGTTGTTGCATTATATATAAATTTGATTTTTTGTCACACGCTGAAATTTTTTCTTCATATTTTGGTATGATTACCCGATTAAAATATGCGTCTTCCTCCTGTAATGGAGTTAGATGTACTTGCGTATCAACTTTTGATTCTGTGTTGTCATAATCAATAAAGTCGTCAACTATAAATAATATATTTTAAAAATCGATGAATTTAGGTACCAAATATTGCAAATATATTGGGAACTTACGTGCTTGAACCCATACATTTATTTGCGATAAATATAAAAATATGTGTGAAATGATCCAATTTATTGTTAACAAAATTAATTTAAATGGCTATAGAATAATAAATTATGAAAATTTGAAAAAAAATTGTGACTATAGTATTAAATAAGATAATAAAAAAATAATATTTTTTAACTACCGTAATCATTAGGCTTCCATCATTTGGCAGCAAGACCGTTTCAGTGCAATCTGCCTGCAAATCATACACTGTAATTACTTTAAAAACTCCAATTTCAACCAATGCTTCCAAAACAGCACCTTGATATTTGCAAAAAAAAAAAAATATTGAAATTAATATTATAGAATTAGCTATTTTAGAATTTAATTTTACCTTGATGTAAACCAAAAAATTTTCCAGTATCATTATCATTTTCAGATAACAATATATAACCATTATTATCAATAACAAAACAATCTATCATCGGATTTTCACAGGTAATGCAATCGCTGCACTGTGTCAAACATAAACAATAATAATTAAATTAATAAAAAACAATACTCAGTGGCGTAGCTTCAGAAAATCCGGCCTACTGGCAAACAAAAATTACGATACAAAAAACGCCCTTCGCATCATCCTAGCTACGCCACTATATACTAGCTAAAATACTAAAGTAAAAGCAATTTAAATTAATATTAACCGTATTAATTGGAGATGTAATATTTAGAAATCTTTCTAACATTAACTCGTGAAAAAATTGAAAACCAACAACACTTCCAGGTGCTTCAATTCCACCATCCCGCGGAAATATTGCATGAGATGCTGTTACCATCAGTTCTCCGTCTTCATCTGGATCAGCCGCGTGTGGCACAGAATAAACGAAACTATGTGGATCAATTGAATGTTGTAGTATAGCACTCTTGTACCATGTCTCATCAATTGCAGTTTTGTGATAATCACCAAATTCTCTACAATTATGTTTTTTAATTAATTAAAAATGGAATGTAATACTTATACATAATAAAAAATAATATTATAAAAAGCGAACAAGTAATTTGTTCGGTAAATCAAATCATTTTCTTCAGTAAAAGATTTAGATGTTCAGTAAATTAATTCATTTTGTTCAGTAAAAATAACTAAAGACATATAAAAATCCATCAAAAAGCAAATTTTATCTTAAGCAAAGACATCTATCTTTAATTTACTTACATGTTCCTCCGCAATGGTTATCCATTAAAAAAAAAGAAGCTTTTATTGTGATTTTTACTGAACAAAATGAATTGATTTAATAAGCGTTAAATAGCAGCCGTAATAAAATCACGACAATTTTCTATAAAAATTATTTAACCTATCGGTATCTACTTCCACTTCGCCAAATACAAATTGCCATCTAGTGAGACCACTCATTGTTGCCACGAATCTTAGCGTGGCATTATATCTTTCAATGAGCTCTCTATCGGCTTTACTGTCAAATTCCCAAGTTCCGTAGCTCGCATTTGTTACCTGTTACAAGAAATTAAATCCATAATTATTATTTAATGAAAATATCAAAATTTGAGAACTCTTGCCTTTGCATCAAATATAAGTAATTGCATAAGTTCTCTATTGCAATAGTAAGCATCATTGTTCAGTGTTTTTTTGCCACAATTTGCTGTAACATAATATGAAATTTAAATTAGAAACTTAGCACATTTATTTCGTGCACATTTAAGTATATTTCAACAATCAATATATAGTTTTAAGAGAAAAAAAAAATATTTACGCACGTGTATCTTTCGTTTCATTTTTATCAATTTCATATTGTTCTGACCATTTCCAATTTGGTTCATAAAGTTTTTTTAGAAATTCCCGTAATTCATCTTCCGGTTTATCGAATTCATGTCCTTCTAAATAATGATATTTACAATAGACCCTAATATTAAAAAAAAGAAAGTATTATCCCTTGAAAAATTTCGTGACATATATATATTTAACAATAATGAATTAACTTTACCACCCAGGATGAACTTTCCAGTTGTCTCCAATAAAAAAATTCGACATATTAACACCATCATGTAAATTTTTTTTTACCTCTTCACCAACTTTAATCCATGTATTTCCATAGCCAGTTGGTAATGCTAGTCCCAATGAAAAAGGTGTATCTCGAAGAGGAGCATAATAGTAATCATACTTCTCTTGTGAAATGCGTCGCATTTTGTCGTAGTGAAAACGAACAGATACATTTAACATACTTCCATTTTCATGATCAACTAAACTCTTTCGTAACTGTGAATAGTTAAATATAATTTTACAATCGATCTATAAATTGTCACACTCAAAGACATTTTTCTTTGGTCACGCTATTTAAGGTAGGAGGACAAGAATTTGCCGGGAGGATGGCCAAATGTGAAATGGGATGAGGGTCAAAATAGTCTATTTTTAGCGTGTCATAATTTGTGAACTGCCCCGTAAATAGAAAATTTCTCTAAATACGATACTCCAACATAAAAATAAAATAAACAAGTTGCCAATGGATTGGTAATAGACGACTTCATTTTTGTAAGAAATAAAAAAAAAAATTAGATCCCAAAACAAAAAAACAAAATATTCTTGTTAAAACTTTTTTGCTTGTTTTGGTAAGTATATCGACCATCAAAATCCGTCCGGCCGATCTTCAGATCCAGAAAACAAAAAACGGGTAATATACCCCCGAAAAAAAACGGGCAAGTTTTCCCCGAATTACAAAAGTAGTCAAACAAAAAAAAATTGTCAAACCGATACTTGAAGTAAGAAATAAAACTAAATACATACTTTAAGTAGTTTTTCACCAGGATCGCGATGTGGTCTAGAATCATCAAATTGTTCAACTTCAGTTATGTCAATACTATTACAATTAATTTTAAGTTGATCATGCTCCTAAAAATTAATTTTCTGTGAAATTTGTTTTTAGTTTTATAACTTATTATTAGAGCATACCATTGGACGCAAATCAGGATGAAGTAAAACATATCCATTATTACTAACTATAAATGCGTAGCCGTTCACACC
Organism: Catotricha subobsoleta; assembly: GCA_011634745.2. Classification (NCBI taxonomy): domain Eukaryota; kingdom Metazoa; phylum Arthropoda; class Insecta; order Diptera; family Cecidomyiidae; genus Catotricha; species Catotricha subobsoleta. The sequence goes on along the minus strand of JAABKK020044664.1, from coordinate 36,978 downwards.
CAGCTTAAATAAAAAATTAAAAATTTTAGAGCTATCAAATTTGCTTTAATATTTTTAAAAGAAAACCTTATATGGCAATGAGAGTTTCTCAATATCTTCCACGGGCACATCGGTTGCTGCAACACCTTGAAAATATAAATAAAAATTATGATCAAAAATATATGACATGAGTATGTAAAAATAAACATTAACACACCTAACAGTCGAGTACTTCTTCCAGTATCATTTTCATTTCTTATTTTTTTATCAAATGCAGGTACACCAACCGCAATCATTAATCTGGGATCTTTTTTATTCTCAGTATCATCATACTAAATAATTTTAATTATTATTATTCAGTAAATTTATAAAGATTTTAATTTTTTACCGCTTCATCTTTAAAAGCATGTGTCCAAGTGGGTGGATGCTCAGTACCTTGTAAAACTAATGGTGTTGCTATGATCGAAACATATTTTAGAACTTCACTTTGAACTTGATCCAATGTTTGTATATGAGAATAATATCCTCTATTCTTGCAAGCCATCGTTCGTATTTCTTTTACTTTTGTTACCTCTTTGCCCAACAAATATGTAAAAATGCGTACTGGTATTTTTTTGGTGCCATTCTCCGTTGTCATACAATTATATTCTTCAAAAATATCTGTGTCATTGCCAGGTATACCATCGGTAACTAACATAATTGCCTGATTACAACCAGTTGATGATTCCTTACAATTACGAAGATCTCTATATTTCTGAAGTAACTCAAAGCCTTTTCGATATGCTATACTAACATTCGCATGCCCACTTGGCTTAAGTTTATTTGTTGCATTATTAAAAACTTTCAGATTTTCTGGTGTTGCTTGAACAAGTGTACCATTAAAACAAGGTATTAATTCCGTAACATTTTCAGAGTAAATATAAATATTGAGAAAATCGTTATTCGAAAATGTATCCAAAATACTTTTAATTGTTAATTGAGCTAAAAAATTCCGAAATCCATACATTGAACCAGAGTTGTCCAACAGAATAACAATATCTTTAGAACATGTTGCTGTTTCAATATACCATGAACGAGTTCGGCAATCATATTTATCAGGATTATCTTCAGTATCAGATATAGCATCCCAGGATTTTGCTAAAATTTAAAAAATGATCAATAAATTTTTATTTTCTTATTCAAATTATGAAAAGAAAAAAAAAAAAGAAGTCATTAAATATACCCGGATAATGTCTTAATATTCCAGTATCAGATCCAAAATATTGCCATGATAATGCAGGATCAGTTTTATAGTTTTGAACAAAAACATTATCTAAAGCATCTGACCATTGTAATGTTTCCAAAACACTTTTACCTGATTTATATAGGAAATAAGTTTATTTCAACAAAAAGAATATAAAATAGTAAAATAATAAATTATTTTATATTATGTATTTAGTTACTTTTATCATAGATATTTGTTGGCACATGAACTGAACTATGTGTTGTATTTACTGAAATATTATAAAAATGCGTATCTCGATCTAAATACATCATTTTATACATATCCTCATTTTCTAAGATAATTTTAAATGCCGCACTTTCACCATGGCTCTGTGTTAAATTTTTATCATTTATTGGAGAATATTTGCTTGAATAATATGTATAATTTTGTGCATCAGTTTCATTATATTGAAAATCCGCCGATTCTCTTTCAGCAGTTTCCATAATGCACTAGAATTATAATTTAAAGTTTATTAAAAATAGAGTTAGCTTAAAAAAATAATAAAACAAAGAGAAAGACAATAAATAAATTTCGCTTAAAAGAGTCTGGAAGTGAAAAAAGATTAAATTATTTATAAAATAAAATAAGGAAAATGAAAACGGTACCTAATAAAAATGTATTAAATTTAGTCAGATTAATCTCACGAATAAAATTTGTAGAATTTTGAAGTGGTTATCCTTTTGTTTATTTTCAATCATTTAAATAATAATTGAAAATGCTGATGCCCTTAAAACTACATTATGAAGGATCATTTAAATCGGCTGCTATTTAACGCTCAGTAAATCAATTCATATTTGGTTCAGTTAAAATTGTAAGTGTTCAGTCCAAACATTAAATGTTCGGTAAAAAAAAAACGTATTAAAAACTACATTTATTAACAGACAACCCTATCGCAGGCAAATCTAAGTTAAAGAGGCCTTTGATTAAGATTTGATTTTTGATAGACTTTTATCTATATATTTTTAGCTATTTTTACTGAACAAAATGATTTTATTCACTGATTTGTTGCCATTTATATTGTGTACACATTTTATATACCTATGTATGGAATTTATTATTAACTATTGCATAAATAGCACGCGTGAAAACAAATAAACACTTAGAATCTAACCATAGTTAAGTAAGAAAAGTTTCAATAAATTTCATTAATAAACTTACTGTGACTGCATCTATTTTTCTGTTTAACATTCTACCAACATTTTTCACAATTGATTTTATAAGTGTATCATCGCCTTTTTGTACAACCTTTACATTATACCGTTTATATTCCTATAAGTAAATTTAAATTACATTCAAATGTGTTTAGAAAATCTCACAAAAAGAAAAAAACACAAAACAAAACATAACAAAATCTTATGAAATATAGTTAAGGAGATCGTACTTTTTTTATTTCTTCTGATTTGGTCATTGTTTGTGCTAAATCAAATAACTCTGCTCCAAACTGTTGAGTCCATGAGTCAATTGTTGAGATACTATAAATAATTTTGAATAGGACAAAAGAAAAAATGTGCATTAATTAATTAATTTTTAAAAGCATATTTCATAATCTATCTTACGTTTCAATTTCCTTTGAACCAGATGCATTTTGCAATACATTCAACAGAATACAAATGAAAATCACTGATAAAACTTTAATTGCGTAGCTTACAAGTGAATACTTTCTATTTTTAGTACCCATTTCTTACTTTTTTTTTTGTTTTTTTTTTTTTCACAATTTATGAAGCGATCTATATATTTAATGTACAGAATTCGATCGAATCACATTCATTTTTAAATTGTTTTACTTTTAACTTAACATTATTGTTATAGATTTTTATATTACACACAATTTAGATTAACATTTGAATACAAAATTATTTGAATAAATTTTCATTGAAAATTTCTATAAGTAAGTATTTGATATAAGAATTGGATATTTTTACCGAAACTTATGCAAAGACATACTGAAAAATTATGAAATGTCGGTAGCCAAACCAATAAGAAAATTTCTAACTATTTATTCTATCTTTAGAACATTTATTCTCTCTTTTCGTGTTCGTTTAAATGAGAGGAGATATTTTGAAAAATATGCGTACAAAGCTTAGTATATATTTAGCATAAAATTAAGATCTATGCTGTTTCGTGTAAATCGAATAAAATAATTCAAGTAAGAACTTACTTTTCATGTTACCCCATAACCTACATTAAAGTAAGTAAGTTAACGTAAGTAAGTACTTATATTATTCACAAAAAATATTATACCGATTTATTTACAGCAAAAACAGAAAAGATTCTGAGAAGAGAGTTTTACTTAAAATATTTCCTCTTTGCAAAAGAAAGCATTTTACATTTAAAGAGAAAACACTTGTTGTTATTTATTTGTTTTCGTTATGTAAATTGCATTATTCTACGGAATCTTCAATATCTTGTGTGGACTATATCTACCCATACGAAATAAGATAAAATTTTATTCATCTTGAATATGTATTTATCATTTTCTAATTCAGAATTATGTGGATAAAATATTGTATAAATAATTATGTAATATATAAAATACAATTTATTTTCTTACTATTATGCTTATGCTTTATTTGAAAATTTCAAAATACGTTTTATTGATTTTTCCAATGAAACAACGTATGTTCATAATCTAATCAATTTTTCACATGAACACATGAATTATTTTCACTTTATATAAGCCGAGGATTTGTTATAAATGCTATATAATGGAAGCAAATAGATTATTAATATTGTAATTATATGAAAAATTGTGCTAGAAGAACGTAATTAAATTTTCTTTCAGTATAATTTGTATTGCCACTAAAAGTTAATTGTGCCGGTAAAAATGGTAAAATTCAATTAAAATTATCAGTATTTATTGCATTCATGATTAGAAAATTTGTTGTAAATTTGCTTTGTATATTTAAATTACTATAATTCTCGTTAAAATGGATTCAATTAAATTATTATTCGATAACTTATATAGGTATACTTGCCTACGCAATATATTATTTATGCTGATATCGGCAATAAGCTTTTATATAAAACATTATAATTTGTATAATTATTAATTGATTATTATTAACTAGTCGGTTACAAAGAAAAAACTAAAAAAAAAAAAATGTACTACACTCGCGATTTTTAAAATAATTATTTTATTAAAAAGAAAAGAGAAATGTTTGTTTATTTGGCGCAACATTCTTGGAAAAACAAATAATACTGCCATCATTTGATAGAAAAATCTATTGAGAGGCATTCAAAATTTTCTATGTACCATCGCATGCGCATGTGCAAACATATATGAGACAAGTGACAATATTCTCTGATGATGAAAATTAAACGAACGATTGTAAGTATTTGTTTGACCATTCGATTTTGATTAAAGTAAGAGGATGAAAAAAAAATATACTTATATTGATTTAGAATTTAGTTAAATTTATTCACAATTATCGTAATACACTTTTGCAAGTAGGTGAATAAGATGTTTAAATGTCTATAAATATTATGTGAAATAATTATTTAATATGTATAACTTCGTCATCCGCAAAATTAACAGAAAATTTGAAAATGAAAATATTTTTTTCATATAATTAAATGATATAATTAATGTTTAGTAGCATTAGCGCAATTTCATCACATTAACATTTTATCATAAGTGTTTCTATAAATGAAATAAAATAATAAAATAAATGAATAAAAATAAAATATATATGCATAACAAAAAAATTTCATTGCGTCAACAAATATTTGAGATAAAAAGAACATTTCAAAGAAAGTTGCTGTGACTATATTTTATTTCTAATGATGTCCTCTCTATATGAATATATGATGCATACTTATTTAGGCCATTAAATAATCCCATGTAGCAAATTTAGCCATCACAATATTTTACAGTTAATCTATATCTATAATAATATTTAATAAGCCTGTTGCTGATTTATTCTCATACAATTTTTTTTTTTTTTTTTTTACAAAAACGTTTTGCTAATGGGGTTGGCTTGGGACAAAAAAAAATGTGCTGTTTTCATTTAACTTTTAGGTAGAGAATTCAAAAATATTATACACGTATTTTTCTATTTTTTTGTTTATTTTTATGGTTTTTATTTAAATTGGTTCCAAAGTTTGATCCCATTCGTATAAATGTAACGCATAATTCAAATTCAAATTGATCAAAAAGCCGAATAATAACTGGGATATTTAATATTTTTATAGATAATCTTAAGTAAAGGCACATTATTTATATTTATTATTCATAAAAATATTAAATATTCCAGTTATTATTCGGCCTTTTGATTAATTTGAATTTGAATTAATCCGTTACATTTATACGAATGTGTTCAAACTTTGGAACCAATTTAAATAAAAACCATAAAAATAAGAAAAAAAAATAAAAAATACGTCTAATATTTTTGAATTTTGAAGATTAAGCAATATCTATAAGCTTGTTTTAGCTCTAGAATTTAATTGCCATAAAGACTTTTCATAGAACATTTTTATATCACAATATGGCAGAGAAAATATAAGCAATTTATATCTAATCTAAATTGTTTTTTCAAAACGATTTTGAAAATAATTTTAGTATATATGCTAATTTGGAATATGAGACCCATAGAAAAATCATTAAATTGTGCCATATTCTTATGATTCATCATCATCAGATATCTATTTTCACGGATTCTACTTTGTGTTACTTGGGAATCAACATAACTCATAATCATCATATTGTGAAATAATCTTATGATTCACAAGATATTCTGACTATAGGTGTTTAGTAGTTATATAGATTCGATATAGACTATTTAAATTGAGTTAACAAAACACGGATATTTCTCTTACCATTTAGGGATTTATATGAGTAATTTTTTTGTATTATATTGTTTTAATGCGAAGATTCATTCATTCATTTATGATGTTACAATTCTATTATGACTCTACTCGTGCAATTGGTTATAGATCAAATTTTTTGTATTTGCTTTGAGAAATCTATGATTTTGATAAGATAAAAAAATGTCTTTTCGGTCAAAGTTTTCATTTTATTTAAACAAAGCAATTACTTACATTTTTCAAAAAATAAATAAAACAAACGGATATATTTTTCACAACTGCATTAATTTTAAGGCTGGCTTTATTATATTATATTGTGTGTTTATTTATTTTTTTTATGTAATTTAAAATAGTTTTAATAATAATAGAGTAAATTTTAACATAATTTGAACGGTTCTTTTCGTTTATAGTTTTATTTAAATATTATATTTGCGACAAACCACAATTTTTTTTGTTTTTTAATTAAATTTAACCGATGTACTGTATAATAAGTTTCTTAAGTTTATCGGCGTTGGCGCCCGAAAATTCGTCAAGTTTATTTCCATTTTTAATGAAAACAAATGTAGGCATGCTTGAGATGTTATATTTTACTGCCACTTCTTCACATTCGTCGACATCGACCTAAAATGGAGATAGAAAAAAGACGAACAATTGAATTATTAGAAATTTTAGTAAACATAAACAAGTTTATATATTATTTTATTTCTTGAGCTTTTTGTTGATAAACAATCGACGGATGTTAAATACATTCAAAAATATTTTTAAATTCATTTGTTTACCTTCAAAACCACGATACTCGCAGCATAATCATTAGCCAATTCTACCAATACTGGAGAAATCATCTTGCATGGTCCACACCACGTTGCATGAAAATCAACAACGACTAGTTTATCTCCTGCTTCTGTAAGTTGATTGTTGAAATCATCCTGTTAAAATAAAATTGTTTTACTATTATTAAATGATAATTATTTATAAAATTATAAAATATCAATACCGCAAAGAAAAGTAGTATGAAGAAATGTTATCAAAAGTTTTTAAAAATATATGAATTTTATAAACTTATCTCTTCGAATAGCATTATTGATGCTACCGCGATAGCTTTTATCACATTCTCTTTTCATTGTAGATTGCATATGCGCAGTATTCAAAATAATATCGGAGGCGGAAATCTTGGTTTTATCATTGATAAGAAAATAAACCAATGTTAAGTAAACTAGTTTTCATGAAAGCAAAATATCACATTTCTGTTTATAAAAGTCAGATTATTAACCACTTCCCATTGTACAGTACTATAAATACTAATTGTTTGACCGTAAAGTAAACCCTGCCTAAATTGGAAGATTTGGGTGATACAACAAGAGTCTTCGTAATTCAAAAAACTTAGAAGTTAACTACAAAAAATTTACTAATTTAAAACAACAAAACAAACAAACAAACAAAACCGTTCTAGAACAAATTCCGAATTCGAAATGATCAGTTTAAAAATATTCTACTGTATATCGAAAATTAAAGAATATTGCGTAAAATCTATGTGTACATTTCCTTTGGGGTTACTAATAGAATTTAAGTACCACACTTTTAATGCTTTATCATCATAAATATAGATTATATTATATATATATAATATATACATATAGCCTATGTAGTAAAAGTTGTGACCAATCCATTAACGGTATAATGAATAATGGCTGATATTAAAAGATATAAGGCACGCAAACTTTTTTGGTGTTTTCAAGTATATGGTTTCGAACACTAAATAGGTATGTAAGTAAACATTAGACATTCAAAACGAGTTCTACCACCTTACTTGCCATTACGCATATAATCAATGGAACTTTTTTTTTTCATTTTTTTTTTTTTTGAAATACATTTTGATAAAAGTTATAAGTATGAAGAATAAAATCGATAACGAATTAGTTGTACTTATATTGTATTTAAATTTTTTTTTCATAGCGCCAACAGAAAAACAGAACATATTAATTTGATATAATTTCGATTCTCAATGTCAAATATACTTTAGCTGATAATACGATATATTTTTAATCAAGAACCAGGTTCATAACATTATCATAGCCATATGGTTATTTAAAGTAAAAATAAATAAAAAATGGAAAATAAAAATTCCTCTTAAAAATGTCATTCAACTGAAACTCTGCTATATCAGCTTTATTAAAACTTAAATTTGACATCTGACTTGTTGTTATAAAAGTCATTTAAGAATACTTAGTTATTATCTTTTTACAAATTCATTGGTTCTAAAACAGAAAAATCACGTGAAATCTACAAAGTGCAATTATTAACCTTAATTCAATTGAAAGTTTTTTTTACTCGTTCAAATTAATTGTTGTTAAGCGCAAAAAAATTAAAAATGATGAAAAAAGAAGTTATTTTTGAAAATTTATTAATTTGCAATTAATAATATTATAACATACTTATTTATAAATCACAAATATCTTAAAGCGAACAAAACAAAAAAAAAACCTGAAGTGACGTCACACTTATTTGTTTTTTTTTTTCAAGATCGTCTCATAAAATTCTTGTCCCGATTTTATATTACAGAGGAGAGGGGAAGAGATGTGTAAGCATGACGACGCCAATCTGACTAAGCACATATTTTATAATATTTTTATGACCAACCAAGCAGCAATTGAAATGGTTAGAAATAATAAATCAACATAAATTATGTTAGATAGTTGTTTATAAATTATAATATCGAATATGTGATGAAATAGAACAATTTATCATATGGAAATTCTTTATATTAATAAATTTATTGGATTTTCTATGATTTCAATTACCTAAACTGGTCTCTTAATCATACCAATAATTATGTCATTCAATATTAAAATTCAGATATAAAATTCTTTAAACCCGTTATCTTATAAATAACAACAAACTACAAATAACCAAAAAATTATTAAAAAGAAAATATACATACTGTGTCTGCTATGGCATGCACCATTTTATTTTTTTATTTTTTGTATTTAAACAGAATGTACTGAAAAAAATATTTTATCACGCTTGATAGCACAACAAACTTGATTCAAAGACAACGAACGACTAACTTACGACAATCCAAATATAATCGAATATGGATCGTGGCACGTTGAGTATTTGGTAATGAGAGAATTATTAAACTGTGTTTGTGCGAGAACATATATGTATAAAAAAAAAAAAATAGCCGCATATGAAATAAGCCGCAGAATATATGACGTAACATCTGCTTTTTATAAAAATTGGTGGGAAAATAGTAATGCCACGTTTTCACAATTTAACAATATAGCAAAAAATTGAAATACAGATATACAAGTGAATTCATATATTAAAGTGATACTTTTTATGATTGAATCAAATTTATGAAGATAGGTTTTCTGGAGCTTCGAATTAAATAAGAAAAGGTATTTATAGTTTTAAATTTTACCGCAGTATCTACACAAATTGATCTGGAAAACCGTTAAACAACACATTGTGTTTGTGATAAGTGAGTATTATATATATATATATATCAAATCTATTCGTATATCTATTTTTATATCAACCGTCTGTATATTATTCTTTCATATTTTCAGTAGTATTATTTGAAATATGATCACATAAAAATCAATTTTATTTTATGATAATATTATAAATTTCAAGCGAAATAAAATCATCCCTTTTTATTGCATTACACTAAACTAATACTAAAACTTATTTTTGGCCAATTCCCAACACTTAATTTTAGATTAATATCTTGCACTCTGCAAGTTTCGCAATTTCACTGTATAGATCATTTAACGGCGATTTAAAATCAGTTAACTGATGTGGGGAAAACAAAAAGTTTGTACATGAATAACTCGGAATTTTGTTCCAAAAATGAAAAAAGATTCCTTGTTATCGGTTTCCTATGAGTCGGCTTTAGCAGTTTTTTCATTTTTGGAACAAAATTCAAAGTTATTCATGTACATAAACTGTTTGTTTGCCCCACAGCAGTTCACAGGTTTTAAATCGCCGTTAAATAATCTATTGTAAATAATTCCTAGTTTTATTGAAAAGTTTGTTCTACTGGGCAATTCAGTTGATAATTGTTTAATTATGGTTTTGACCAAGATGAATTAATATCATATTTTCCTGATTTTTCGCGATAATTTTTATAAAAATTAGCTCATTTTATTATAAGAAAAGAAAAAAAACAATCACACACTTAAAACTTTAACATAATTACTAGGAGTTTTCTAAATCTTATACTTAAAATTAAAACGGTTTAACCACATCTCGGTCTCATACCAAAAACAGCTTCAACATGAAATTCCTCTTAAAAATGTTAACATGTTTTTTTATTTTTCGATCTTTTTATTGTATTTTTACTTTTTTTTATTGCATTTCAACTGTTTGTTTGTTGTTGTATTTAACAAAGTAACCACGCTCACTGTCGCCTTGCGATATTCTCCGGTTCTCACTTAGCATTTCAGTTGATTGGTATCAGAGCATTGCATAGGTTTGGTTAAATTTTACCTCTGGTATTGTTAAGCTAGTACATATTTAACTTCCATTATTTATATATATATAGTTATATTGCATGACCTTCGAACATCAAAAAAAAAAAAAAATACTTTTACAATGAATCAACTTGTATGCGTTTATTACTTACAAAATACATTGTGTTTGTATTTATAGTTTGTAATTATTAATGTTTTATTTTATTTTTTAACGATATATAAGTATAGTGTTTATGTGTTGAATGTTTAGTGTTTTATGCATATGGTGCTTATATTGATAATGTTTTATGATACGCATTATTAGTAAGCAAAAAAATCGCAACATCATACAGTATTCCCGGTGAGTAAATATTATTTTATATATTTTTATTTTAACAAATATTAATTCCAATTGGAAACTGTTAAAAGAAAAGTATTATTGCAAAATAGTGTTTAAACTTTAAATATCGCTTTGTTCTGCCAAAAAAAATAAATAAATAAAAAAATTATCATCTTGCTAAATCTTTACAATTTCCATAAGACGTAATTTGAAGGTAATGATTTACCAATTACCATTATTTGTTGCAAGTGTATTTTGATTTTTTTTTTTTTTTTTTATTTACACATAATTTATAAAAGAATTTATATAATTGTAATTTGTGTATTCTATAACATATACGTATGCATAACGATAGCACATTTTCTGTAGAAGATCACAAGAAATATTACACACACGTCATTTATGTTAAGAATAAAATTTTAATCGGAAATTAATTACACCAAAATACGAAATTGATTGAAATAAATAATAATAGATAGAACGATAAAAGGTAAAGAAGGATTTAATTTATAAATCTCTTAAAAGAAGATAATAGAAATATATAAAAAAAAATTGTAGATATATAAATTGTAAGTACATTTTAGGCCTACTTTGTAACTATAACTACATATCCGTATATTCATTACGCTTCTTTTTTTTTTTTTTTGTTTTTAAATACACATATAAGCATAAAATATTGGATATATACCGAAATACCGACAGTCCATAAAATAATGTATATCCACAGGTAAGATAATTATTAGTTTTATTTTTCATATTGTTTGTGTTAGACTGTGTATACAGAATCGTTCATTCCATTACGAATACATCCACCAACCAGTTACCGCAGTAAATATATTTTTATAATATATTTTTATATGAAATACAAATTAAAATAAATATATATTTTGTTGCTGTTGTTTTTTTTTATTATAATTTTTTTTTTTTTATGTATTCGTATTGGTTATTCGGCGTCGAATCCAATTAATATTTTTATAAAATATAAGGTAAAAGAGGGTAAATTAGAATATGTTTGCTTCCGATAATCATAGTTTTGATAGAACTTTGGCATCATGACGTTATTTGTTGCCATCTAAAGCTTAATATTATTCAGAAATAATGATACACGTGTGTAGAACAAAGCGATTTTTTTCTTAGTTTAAAGTTTAGACAGGTGTGACACAATTGCATAAAATAAGAAAATTTTAGTTGAAATATTGTGTATGTAGTGACTAAAATCATATGATTCATATTTTGCACTGACGCTATAACTACTAAAAAAATTGATCAAATTAAAACTAATATAAAAAAAAATGAATATATGTACAAACTTATTGCAATTATATTTTTCTTATTTCATCATTTTTAATTTCTAATAATTAATTTAATTTTAATATTCTTATATATTTTTAGCTGTAATGAATTCGTGCTTCCAGAACTGAAAATCCTACCAATAACATTAAGAGAAACAATTACCCGCCAGTGAGATTATGAGAGTACTTTAATTTAAATTAGATAGGTTAATATTACAATTCTGGTTCCCGTATTGAAAAATTAATAATTTAATTTTACAGAAATAATTAATTTTAAACAAAAAAAAAAAAAATAAAAATTTACGCGCAAAAGGTAAACGAAAATAATGTCTGAGTTTTATGAATATAAATTTTACAGTCGCGATAAAGCAAATTGTGATAAATGTTTATCAACAAATAAAATTGTTTACAATAAAAATGATTCTACCGATCGTAGTCGAGCATTAAATGAACTAAAAGATCTAATTGGTGAAAGCATGGATTTTGCTTTAAAAGATAAATCATGCACAGAAGATGATGAATTTCTATTGCGCTTCCTATTTGCTAAAAAATTCATTATGGATGATGTGTTCAAATTAATTATCAGTTATCATGATTATAAACAACGAAATGCCGATATTTTAAATAAAATATCTGCATTAGATGAGAATATACAATTAGCCTTACGTGATGGTTTTCCAACTATAATTCCACAAAGAGACCGACGTGGACGAAAAATTCTGGTATTTTTTGCATCGAATTGGAATCCAATGGCTTATTCGCTGGAAACCGTATACAGAGCTTTGTTATTATCACTAGAAAAACTTTTGGAGGATTTGCAAAATCAAGCAAATGGCATTGTTATAATTGTTGATTGGACCAATTTCACTTATAAACAAACAAGTCATCTGAATCCAAAAGTTTTGAAATTAATCATCGAAGGCTTACAAGTATGAAACATTTATAAAATTATCAAATCCATTTAAAATGTTAATCAGCATTAATTATTAATAAATTGCAATATTTTTTGAAATATTTTCACAGGACTGCTTTCCAGCCAGATTTAAAGAAGTTCATTTTGTGGGTCAACCATGGTATGTTGAAGCCACATTGGCATTTATCCGGCCATTTCTAAAAGAAAAAACACGTGAACGACTCTTTTTGCATGGAGCAAATCTAACTACGTTACACGACTATATTGCAAAAGATGTTCTTCCAACTGAATTAGGGGGTGAAACACAATCAATAAATCCACTAGATTGGGTTCATCTATTATTAGAATCAAGCCAAACTCCAAAGATGCAACAAAGCTATAGATTAACACAATCAACGATTTACTCACAACCACCCAAGGACTATTTTAAACCGTGTTCATCATCTAAATAATTTAGTGTTAAGAAAAATATATATATTATATATATATAACTACCTAATATTTTATTATAAATTTATTGTATTTATCGTTTGATCATTACTTTTAAATTCTGTGTTACTTTTAACTTTAAATTGATTTCGAATAAAAACAAAAAGAAGTGGATAATGATGACTTAAATGTTTTAACTCAATTTTATTTAAAAGTAAAAGAAAACAAAAATCCACCTCAAGGGGAACTACACGCTATACTCTAAAAAAAAATCTTTTAATACATAGCTGATTGCACTAATTATAAAACTCGTACAGGTCATTTACCCACAAAAATAAAGAAGAGATAGCTGAAATTAATATTCATTTTTAATAAATTCATTGCAGGTAATAAATTTTACCAAAACCACAATGACTCACTCGCACAATCTCGATAAACATCGGCAATAGTATAAAAGCTGGCGTTTTCTCAATGACGGTAAAATACTTGTTACTAGCATATTTATCTCTGTTACAATGATGTCATACATAAATATATACATATTAATATAATTGTCGTTTAAATATTTGTAAGAAAATGTACCTTTTCCATAGTTTATTCCAAATATTCTGTTCATATTTACTGATTATTTGTTTTATTTGTCAATAAAAGAATATTAAATTTAATCTTTATTACATTAACTGTAAAATTTTAAACAACTTCATTAATTTCGATTTTTTTTATAAAACTATTAGTATAATAGATTTCATATACCTTATACATATTCAACTCAATTAAAAGTTATTACAAATATAAAAAAAATAAATGTCGGAACATAAATGATAATTCTAATAAAAATAGTCAAGGAGGTAAATAAGTAATTATAATATTGATAACTTTTACAATTTTGCATCACATCACGATTACGTTCATTCAATAAAAATTACTGATTAGTTCTATATATAGTATTTTAGCATGGTTTGACTTTTTTGAAAATGTAATTACCCAATGGAAAGAAAATACAAAAACCCTAAAATAAAACTTCTATAACATGTCTTGTCATATTTTATTATCGCTTGAATGGTATTATTATTTTCAAAGCAGATTCTCGATATACGACTTAACGCTTAATTTAACCAATTGTTCTTCTGAATTTTGAGTTGTGGTAGAACGATATATTAAGCTGGGTCCACAGGCAGCAAGTAAAAAGTAAGTAATCACATTAAAATGATTTTAGAAAATGGAAATACAGTGAGACTTTTAGATTAATGATTAGAACGTTTGCCACATTATCGCAGTATCTTAACAAATGGTTGAAGAACTAAGAAATTGTTTGATTTTTGAACAGTCAATTTAAATTGCTCTCATTAAACACAGTGGGCTAACATAAATAGAAATAAGAAGTTGGTTTATCTTTAATTTTTACTCTAGGCTACCGATTAGAGAACTTATACAATTTTAAAAGGCTTTTTGTGAAGATAGCTCACATGGCCTGAGAAAAAGCTGAGTTAACTTCACACTGTCCTAACGAACTTCTGAATAATCGGTCACTTTGGACCGCCTGATTATATAATCCGGTTCTATGTGCATGTTTACTCCCATTGAAATTTTGAATAGAATTTGAATTTAGCGTTTCTTTCTTAAAAAATATTATGAATTAAGCTTACAAACATCAATATATGTATAACAATTGTTTAAGATCTTATTTTTTTTAAAATTAATTTCATAAAAGACATATGATTGAAGCTGATATGATTACTGATTATTCAAATTTAGATTATGTAGTAGGTATAAATTCGATACAAATATATCCACGATTCTAACAGTTCCAAAATTATGTAAACCTGACATTATCTGTATATAATATTTATTTATTTAATTCCCTTTCACATTATATATCATCTATTGCATATAGCCCCACTAATATAATATATTATTCTATATATTGAATTCGCAATATAAAAGATATGATATGATATTTATCATATATTCGAATATGTATATTCATAAATGTTCAACAGAATATGTAGTATTGTGTATAGAAATATATTATCATGAAAATCCAAGTACGCGGTATGTATGAAAGTACATGCAACATGATTTATACGCATGTATTGAAAAACATTGATTTTATTATTATCATCAGACTAGCATTTTATAATACAATAAAATGAAGTTTATACAAGTTATGCCCTCGTATTTTATTCATTAGGTTTTAATAAATAAAATTTGTACCAACATCGGTATGAAAACATCAGTCACTGAAAAAAGTACACAGAAGAAAAAATAAATACAAGACCAAAAAAAAAATTAAAGTACGCCACTGATATTCATGAATCCACCCAATAACCACCTTTTAACCACTTCCATCATCACTTCACTCTCAAAGCACTTTACCAAGATTTAATGCCATGAATAGAGTAGAATAAAATCAAAATAAGAATAACTAACACAACTGTTGAATATACGGTCGGTTATATATAATAGAATGAGTTGATAATGTATATAAAAGTCGAGTTAAGTGGAAGTGTGGAGTGGATGGAGTTTATAGAATAAAAAAGTAATTTATTAAACTATATAGAGAACACTATAAGAGGTGGGTATAAATGATTTTTATGCTTGAGTAGAAATATAGAGGCATTTCTTTAACAATCTTCGGATATATATAGATATTTTACATGCAGATAGAAGTTATAAGTTGCGCATGTATTTTTGTTTTTTTTTTTAAACACATGAATAAAAAAAAAAATATATCATATATGATGGTTTTTTTCTTTATGCAAATCTTATGCACAATATTTAAATAAGAACAAATTTTCAACACTGTTTTTCTGCTCACTCTAAATCTCAATACTTAACATTTACATTTATATTCTTTGTCATTTCGATTCGTTTATATATCAATTTTACTTTATCTGACGTCAAAATAAAACCCAGCTTATTTATATTATAGCATATATTATGCACATTAATACCCGGCCCCTTCTTCTGAATAGTGCTTTAAAAGTCTGTCATGGTCAGATTTAGCTTTCAGTTGCTTTTTAACTTTGTTCAGGTTTGTCAGTATCAGCAGCAACACTTGTACGAATAGATATAATATTTATTGTGAATCCCGTTCCAGTATTGTGTAATTTGATTTTAAAATATTGAATACAGGGAAATAACTGTATTTTGTTTGAAGTTAATTGAATTCATTACGAATTTTCTTGTATTGTGACAAAAATATTGGAAAATTATTTATCGAAATAGATTGAATAATTTGAATTTTGAAGTAATTAAATTTGTATTTGGTGCAATAAAATCACATAAATTAAGGTGTGTAAAAATAAAATGTATGCATGTTTTATTTGATTTTCAATTCTTAAATTGAAAATTATTTCTATATTCCTCTAAAATTTTACTAATAATTTACTAACCAATACTAAATTTATTTTAAGAAGAATAAGTGATTAATTTATTTGAATTTTTTGTTATATAAAATTCCCTCTCGGTAAGAATAAAATTTGATTTTTTAATTAATTTAATTAATGAAGAGCATCATAAGAAAACATATGATTTTTTTGGTCAAGGTTAACAAAAAAAAGTGATAAAATTAACAAGTTTTTATCTGTTTTCAAGTGGCTAAAAATAATATTTCGGACAAAAACGTGAACTGATACACAGCGTACAAAAATAAGAGATAATATTTATTAGTGTTTGTTTTATAAAACAGACTCACAAATATCATATAGTAACTTTTCATAATAAAAATTTAAAATATTTATCAATTAAATTCTTTCACAGAAATGATATCTTTAATATTAAGTAACTACTATATAGTTATATAAGTTATGTAAACCATGATAAATTATATTATATTGTATTATATATGAATGAACAATTGACAAGAAATTTATTTTAAAAGCTTACAATATAATGATATATTTCATATCAAATTTTATTAATTCCGTTCTCTTTTTATTATTGTTTTTAATAGTTAGTTGAACTTTAGAAGTTTGCAGATTGTAGTAATTTAAAATATTTGTACGACTATTTGCAAAAAATAAATTGCATATTGATTAATTTTACGAACACAACTTATAAAGTTGTCCAATTAAACAAAACATTTGTAACCTTTTGTAATGGGTCCTTGAGGCCGACATGCCCTTTTGATGCATCCAACCTTTTTTAGCATTTAAAAAAATTGTTCAGAAATTGAAATATCCTCTACAAGTTATTCGCTGGAGATACCATTATGGTCAGTTATTAATTATTTTTTCTCCACTGCTTTCCATTTAATACTTTTGAGATTGTGTTCTTAATTTATTTTAATATGATTTTGAATATAAAATATGAAATAATCAAATTACGCGAATATTGGTATAATTAATAGAATTGTATGTTCGCATTATATACTTATGACGTAAATAATTTGTTTTTTTGATTTTTTTGTTATCAAATAATTTTTTATACCTTTTTTTTATTAGCCGTCTATCATTAAATTAGATTATTTATATACAAATAAAGCGTTAAATAAATATTAAATAGGTGAAAGGTGAAAAACTATAATTTGTCTGTCGAACAATTTTGAATTGTTTTCCTTTTTAATCATAATTTGGGTGCGGTGTTACAACCTTCCGTAATATAATGATTTTGAAATTGTCAACAATAAAGTTTCAAATTGTAATTTAGTTTAACTATATTAATATATTTAGGTAAATGAACTTATTTAGAATTATAGACTGCACAAATAAAATGGTATGAGAAAATATGACATTAGACATGTTGTTATAAAATATCTTAGAAGTCATGACTTTTATTGTTTTCTTCTAATTTTTTTTTTCTCTCGAATATGGTTTAGCTTTAATTTTGTCTATTGTACATATTAATATTTAATATTAGTTATTAATAATACAAATTAACTCTTTTACTAACAACATTATTTAATATAATCACATTTTTAGTTTGCAATATGGCTAAATTTAATGAATCTGTAAGTATATTTGAAAATAATCAGAGTGTAAATTGTATTCGCATGAAATATACGACTGTGTGTTATCGCATATTTATAAATGTAGAAATACCATTTCCATGAATCGATAATGTCGAAGAGTAATCAAAACAAATGGATCAAATATTTTGATTATTTTGAATATATTGAAAAATCTTAAATACATATGAACTTAAACGAAATTCAATTTTACAGATCGATATGGAAGCTCCAGATTTCAAAGACTTCGCCAAAGAAATGGTAGATTATATTGCTAATTACTTGGAGAATATACGAGAAAGGTAAAGTTTTATAAATCTTTTACTAATCAATTACAAAATCTTATCAAAGACTAAAAACTAATAAACTATATCAAATGTAAGTGCACTCGCACTCACTCTGGTAATGTATGTACATGAGAATTAGATAAAACCCACTTGCTAACCTCTCCAAAAAGTGATAAATCATTTATATATATGTTCACATGTAAATAAAAGTCCGATTTTTAATGTATTTTACTCTACATATACAATATTGAAAATACAGCATATGGATTTTACTACATACATTATAATATTATATTTGTTGAAGGTCGATTTATATTTATTTGGTCACAGGTGTATAGAAAAAAATTAAGCAATTTTAGCATTTAACTTCATTGTATTGTATGTTAGTGTGTTAAACATTCTTATTGTTTGTTCATTAACCGCAACAAATCAATGTCTTTTTTTTTATATTGTTTCACCTTTCCATTTATCCATTTATCCATTTATAATTTTAAATTTAACGTATATCTAGTTAACAAAACCAACGTCCGAAATTAATTAAAATAAAATAAAATTGCAATTATGCTGACATTGATCTATATCTTTGCTACTGTATAATAAGAATAAGTAATTTTATTCACAAATTTTCATGTACACGCACATTTATTATTCGTACAAATACTAGTTACTTATATACTGAATGTTTTAGACTTATTTCGGTACATATAGTATACGTAAAATGTATGAATGCATTTTTAAATTTAAAAATCAAAGTAATTTATGTTGAGCTTAACGGTGATATGTAATTAACAAAAATAAGTTTATTTGGTTTACCTTCATCAGATATATACTGGAAATAGCACATGATATAATCGAAAAAATAAATCATGAACTTAAGAACATGTAACTATGCTCATTTAAACGAGCTTTTACATAGTTTATCAAATCTCGTTCGTAATATTTTCTAATTCTAATTTTTAACTACACATTTTTTTAAAACAAGTCTTCGTTGACTATAGTCGACTATTGATGTATATAGATTACAGATTATCGCGTAATAAAAATCGAAATTATATATATATATGTATGCCATATGAGGAATCGTTGCAGTAAAGAATCTAGTTTTAAAATTTATTAAATACAAGTTATTTAAGTATATATGTTATAGTAAATAAATAATGTAAATTTCTTAGAATTTCATAATTAGCATATTTATTTACCTATGAAAAATTTAACGTAGAATTCTAATAACTCGTTTCTTTGCAGCAATAACTTTTTTATTATTATTACGAAAGAGATGTAACAGATACAAAATCTTATACCTACATATAGCTATAGTTTTTGAGTAGTTGACATATATTTATTTATTCAAATTTAATCAACCAATGTTATAAAACGTAATTAAATTATATTTCTGATCAATAAATTTCTTTTCCGTAGGCGTGTGCTTCCCACAGTCCAGCCTGGATATCTTCGACCACTGATTCCAGAATCTGCACCAGTAAAGCCAGAAAATTGGCAAGACGTTATGGCTGATATTGAAAGAGTTATAATGCCTGGAGTTACACATTGGCACAGTCCTAAATTTCATGCTTATTTTCCCACTGCAAATTCATATCCAGCGATTGTTGCTGATATGTTAAGCGGTGCAATTGCATGCATCGGTTTTACTTGGGTAATATCATTTAATTTACATATTTATTTATAATTATAATTTTACTTGCTTGATTTTTATAGATTTCCAGTCCGGCATGCACGGAACTTGAAGTTGAAATGCTAAACTGGCTTGGTAAAATGATAAATTTACCAGAAGAATTTTTAGCTTGCTCTGGTGGAAAAGGTGGTGGTGTAATACAAGGAACAGCCAGTGAAGCTACATTAGTTGCACTTTTGGGAGCCAAAGCCAAGATTATGCAAAAAGTAAAAACTGAACATCCAGATTGGGAAGAATCATTAATCGTTTCCAAACTTGTGGGTTATTGTTCCGGTATGCATTTTTTTAATTCATATTTTTATTTTTTTTTTAAAATAGAGTAATTTTATTATTTGATTTACAGCTCAAGCACATTCTAGTGTAGAAAGAGCTGGACTTTTAGGTGGGGTAAAATTTCGATCAGTTCCAGCCGATTCAAATCATCAGTTGCGTGGTGAAGCTCTTGATGCTGCTATAAGCAAAGATATTAAAGATGGATTAATTCCTTTTTATGTGAGAGAACTTTCAGATAAATTTCATATCTTCAAATAAATAAATTCTAATTGTTTATTTTAATATTCTTAAATTATAGATTGTTGCAACCTGGGGAACAACGAACTCATGTGCTTTTGATCGTTTAGAGGAAATAGGTCCAGTAGGAAATAATTATGGTATATGGGTGCATGTCGATGCCGCATATGCGGGATCAGCTTTTATTTGTCCTGAGTATCGCGAATTAATGAATGGAATTGAGACCGCTGATTCATTTAATTTCAATCCACATAAATGGATGTTGGTAAATTTCGATTGCAGTGCAATGTGGCTCAAAGAACCTTCTTGGGTTGTAAATGCATTTAATGTTGATCCATTATATTTAAAACATGACCAACAAGGCTCTGCTCCAGACTATCGACATTGGCAAATTCCGCTTGGTAGACGTTTCCGTGCATTAAAACTATGGTTTGTATTAAGATTGTATGGCATTGAAAATTTACAGGCACACATACGAAGACACTGTGCATTTGCTAAACAGTTTGAATCATTATGCTTAAAAGATGATCGTTTCGAAATTTTTGGAAAAGTTCAAATGGGGCTTGTATGTTTCCGATTGAAGGGATCGAATGAGATAAATGAATCTCTTTTAAAGCGTATTAATGGACGTGGTAAAATTCATATGGTTCCTTCAAAAATTAATGATACCTATTTCTTGAGAATGGCTGTGTGCTCAAGATTTACTCTTTCAGAAGATATGGAATACTCATGGACCGAGGTGAGTGCTGCGGCCGATGAAGAATTTGCTGCACAGAAAAAAAATTAAACTTTTTTATTTCAAGTATATTATATAGAATTTCTCATATTGGCTCATATTGTTAAACGGATGTTCGTTTGAAATTTGTTGTAAATAATATGAGAATCGTGTTGTAGCAAAAAGACCTTGTTCGTAATATAATTAAAAAATAAAAACCATCAGTAAAATTACATGGTTCATTTCATTTAGCGTCAAAATATTGAAGTAAATTTTTTATTTATAGCCGAACATGCTTTCATGTTTATGTTAATCATGGTCATAATACTCACATATTCACGATTCCCATAACTGTTAATGAGGTCTTAAAGTATTTTTTTATTTATTATATTTATGTAATAATTTATTTCAATTGAAAAAACTAGAAATATGTATTTTTAATTATATTTGGACAATGATTCTAAATTTTAAGTAGGTTATTTAGGTTCTATATACATACAAAACGATAATTAATAAAAAAATTCAATTAAAATTTAATAAAATATTTTATTAATATTTAATATGGAAATATATTAGTATAATTATCGTTTGGTATGTATAGATAGTATAGGTACATAAAATTTACTTGTAACACAATTTCTCTTAGAGAATGGCAATCATTGGAATTACTTTATTTTATTAATTTTATGAATGAAGAGCAAATATAATAATATGTTACTTTAATTAACTGAATCAGTTTCTAATAATCCCTAAAAACAAATGTTTTATTATTTAAATTTTAATTAAAAATACATTAAAGTAAACTAAATTACGATTTAAAATGCTATTTTCATAAGTTAATTAAATGTGGATCCCTTAAGAAAATATTAACATTTTTATGTTTCTGATATTATCTGTACCCTAAATAATTTTTGAAATGAATATATGTATTATTAATTTAGAATCGAAATTACATATAAATGAATTAAACATGAAATAATATTGTTAATAGATGTTATCGTTAATGTTATGTTATGTAGATAATTGTAGAATTGTCATTAAATTAAAAAATATTTATATATTACAGAATATGAAATTTCTATTGATTTAAATTTAGATTCAGCATTTATAATGAATTTTACCTGTATTATATTATACAGACATTTGAACAACAAAATCATAATATAAAAAAATAATAATAAAGATTCAAATAAAATAATATTATTGTGAAACACCAAAACTAACCTATAAATAAAAACTCTTCAGCTTTTTTCAGTAAAATATCGTTATTCCGTTGCTAATGTTTTAAATGAAAATACAGATACGACTTTTTAACATCAGGTATCATGATAGCAATAAACGCCTTTAATACCATTTCCATTTTGGTAAAATGTGTGCATAAAAGGCGTTTATTGCTGCTATGGATTTTTCAATTAGATTTGGTTCTTATTGTTATTTAATCAGCAATATAATAAATATTTTTAATAAAAATATATTAATTTTCAGTGGAATGTTTTTAATTGTATATGTATAGTTTACTAATTTACGTATTTGAATACTAAACTAAAATGTTCACATAATTTAAATACAATTAGTGAAGACTAAGGTAAAATTAATGGGGGCCAATATTTATGTGATGATGTTTAAAATTTCTATAAAGTTAAATATTTACTTATGTTGTTATGTATTTAATAAATAACTATTTAAATGTGATTATTCGTATTCATTTGTAAATATATGTGACTATAGTCACGTAGCTATTTATAAGACAAATGCTTATCCTAAACTATGAACATTATTGTAGAATTGTTAACTTTAATAACGTACTTAATAATTTATAGGAAATGTGTAAAATTGAATAAAGGAATAAAAAAAACAATATCAAATACCTTATTAAACGATAAAAAGTAGGCTAACATCTAATAAAATGATCGTATGCTAAAAGAATATTATGTATGTTTGATTGTTAATTAAAATATAAAATAAATTGTGTCAAAGCAAAATAAAATAAAATTACACTGGTGAAAAATTTGTTGTTTTAATTATAATTAGGTTAGAACATAAATAAGTCAATAAAACTTTGGAGCGGCATAATGTAAATTCGTTCGAAACTATAAAACGTTTTTATAATAATTACATGCAATCTCGGTATCACGTAAGTTCGAATTCTTTGCAAATGGTACGGATTTTTAGCGAATACATATACAGATCGTATTCGCCCAACAAATAGAGAATAATGAATAGGAATTGTTTAAATTAATAGAATCTCAAGTATTATGCATATTTTCTGGGACCTTTAGATACTAACCTGATCAGTTCAATGCTATATAGTTTAAAAATATATTTTCATAGTGAGTAAATAGTGGCATAATCACAATGACCAAAATAACAAGTACTTAATAAAAAAAAAACTTCATTCCTTTATTTATTAATTCAATTGTTTTGAGAGAAAAAAAAAATATTTATTTACTTAAAATATTAGATATATTTGAGAGAGTTTACTTTATTAATCGATATATTAATTGTATTCAATAATTTATCGTTTTCGATTTGTTATTATGTTATTGAAGAAAGAAAAAAAATCATACTCGGCAGTCATGTCTACCTACGTCAATTAAATACTAAATTATTGTTATCAGAAGTTATTTGAACTTCTGAGCTTGGAAGTTGGCTGCTTTACCATTACTGGAACTGAAATTTTCAAAAATAACCATCTTTTTTTTAATTCCACAGAGAAATCCACAAATCATCCAGAATTAGCATATCCATATCAAATAAGAGGTAATTTATTTTTAATTTTAACTTATTCTATAATAATTTGTATTTTTAATTTAAAAATTTATTTATCCTTCTCAGCATCAATTGATATTTTCAAATTTGATACAAAATTTGTACTTAATTTATTTATTGATTGATCAATAATTAACTGCTGTTTGTCATTTAGCAAAAGATCTGCTTGGGACTCAATTTCCTTCCAAGCAAATTCAATATCTTTCTCTTCTGGTTTCAAGCCACAAACCACAAACCGTATCATTAATTTTCCACCACAATTTGCTGGAATCATATAAATTTGTTTTCTTTCCGTAATGTTATCCAATAATTCTTTTGTTAAGCTGCAATCACCCTTTAACCTGAAGCAAACTAATCCCATGGATCGTTTTGTCACGACTTCAAAACGTTCGTCACTTATAACAAAGTTTTCAAAAATTTCTGCAAGTTTAACGTGATGTCGAATATTTTCACGAATTTTTTCTGCTCCAACGGTTCTCAATGTGACCCAAACTTTAAGCGCTCTAAATCTTCGTCCCAGTGGTATTTGCCAGTGTCTATAATCAGGTGCTTTTGATTCACCTTGATATTGATGTCTAAGATAAATACGATCAACTGTAAAGGCATCGACAACTTTATCAGCATTTTTTAGCCACATTGCGCAACAATCAAAATTAACCATCATCCATTTATGTAAATTGAAATTAAATGAATCAGCCCATTCTATGCCTTTCATAAGTGGTCTAAATTCTGGACAACATAGAGCAGCTCCAGCATAGGCGGCATCAATATGCAACCATATATTATTTGCCTGGCATATTGGACCGATCTCCTCTAGATTATCGTAAGCACACGTGCCTGTTGTACCAAGAGTTGCGATACAAATTATAGGTATTTTTCCATTGGCTAGATCTTCTTTTAAGGCTGCTTCGATTGCATCACCTCTTAGAACACAATCTTCATTGGCTGGTAAAAGTTTCATGGGCACAGCTGCAAGTAGACCAGCTTTTTCAACAGCACTGTTACTTTGATCGCTCGTATATGCAATTAATTTTCCACGTATATCACTCTCACTTACATCTGGATACTCTATTTTTAAACGACGTACAGCTTGTTCCCTTGCTGTAAGCACAGATACTAGAATCGCTTCACTTGCAGATCCTTGAATAACACCACCACCCGGACCCTCGGAACAGTTAAGAAACTTTTTGGGTAGATCAAGGAATTTACCTAGCCAATCCATAACAATTACTTCTAGTTCAGTACAAGCAGGACTGCATATCTGTAATTAATTATGTATAAATTTAAAAGGAATTGTTTAACGTTGGAATGTAAATCATCAAATGAGATATTTAAAAAAAAATGTAGGTGCTTTAAAATTATATTTTTAAAGTATACAACACTTTCTATGTTTATAAAAAAAATAAAATAATATACCCAACTAAATCCAACAATCCCAAGACCATTGCCCATCATATCACCAATTATTGCTGGATATGAAGTTTGTGTTGGATAATATGCATGGAAATTAGGAGATTGCCAATTGGTTATTCCTGGTAAAATAACATTATGCATATCTTCCATAACTGCTTTCCAATGTTCAGGCTCTTCTGGTACTTCGGTAGGAAGTAATGTATGTAAGTATCCTGGTGTCACAGATGGAAGTACTGGTCTAGAATAACAAAATTTATATATTTTAGCTTTATTGCTAGTGATGATAAATGTTTTTTTTTTTTTGTAATCCTTAAAAGACTTTCTATCTAATAAAAAAAAAGCATAATAATTATTATTACTAGAGCTCAATTATAGACATCAATGAAATTCCAAACAACCCTTTACTGAAATATTTCATTACTATTATATTAATCATAATAATTTATTGCTAATATTAAATAACAATCATATGTAACTGAATAAAAAACAGAATATTCCCAATATTATCGATTAATTTTATGGAAATTCTATTATTCATCTTTAATACAATATTTTAATTATAAATTTCATAAATCACATAAAAAAATCCAAAAAAGGTAATTCTAGAAATATAAACAAAATACGTTTATTTAAATAATTGTTTATTCCATAAAACGTTAATAAATAACCAAACAATTTTAAAAATATTTAAATTATTAAATAATTTATTCAGCAAAATAAGTGAAAGCATATTTGGATTCACACTTCACAAAAGTATATTAAGTATGATTCTTGAGACACTGCGAATTTACACAATCTCAATTTCTTTTAGAAATTCGATTTCAGGGCTTGAACATTTTTTCTAAATGCGAAAACACAACTTTAATAATGATTTATTTTATGAAATTATTCAAATTCAAATAGTTTCTGGTATTTATTTTTTAAGTCAAAACAGAAAATTGAATTAAGTTATTAGTTTTGACTTAAGTCATAAAAAAAAAAAAACAATGCTATATGCAATAAGTAACAATAAGCACTTTGCACAATTGAATTTTGAGAAAAATATCGTTAAAGTCTACTTTTATCTGTTAACCACGGTACGATACAAATAATAAATCTCTGTTTATTATATTTTATCTTCACAATTTATTGACATAAAATTTCAATAAAAAAAAAAAATATTTCACAAAAACATACCTATCCCGAATGTTTTCTAAATAATCCGCTAAAAAATCAATTGCAGCTCTACCAAATTCACGAAACTCATTCACATCCATATTTATTGAATTAATAAATTTCACTAAATCACCAAACGATTTCACAGACAGATATTATGGATTTATTTAAAAACTTCTTTTTTTACTTTTAATTTTTTTTTATTTTTCGATTGTTTCGTATTTTTGGTATACACTCGTCAAAGCCCACAAAATAACTGAAGAAGTAATAAATAATTTTTGTGTTAAATACATGCACTTTTATTTACTTTATAATCATATTTATAAAGAGTTTTCGTTTGTGCTGTGCATTTAAGCGAAACTTTCTTTCTCTACACAATTACAATTGATACGTCTGATGTTTAAGATCGAAAACTAATTGTTTGAATATAACCAAAGTAAATATAAAATTCATAATAATTTTAATGCTGCCTGCCACAAATAAATTGTGACCAATCAGTTTAAGGTCAACTAATCTTCCTTAATTTTCTATGCTTTAGAGTATTCTTTCTATATTATAATAATTATTATTATTATTTATAATAGCCGTTTATGCTTGTATTTTGTATTCGTATACCATTTGGTATCTACATAATGATTTGTAAATAACTTTTACTTAGCTACGTATTTATATTTAAAATTTTTAATATATTTATATTTATGCTTTTTTTTTATTATTGATATTAACAATATTTTGAAATTGGAGAATTAGGTATGCAACGACGGCACTTTTTTGTTGTTCATAATTTTTTGTTTATTTATTTTCAATCAATTGAATGATTCAATTTTAAATATTATTACGTTTATCAATATAAATTACACAACCGGCAACGTACCGGTAATTAGTTTTGGTGTTTAGTTTTTTGTATTCTTTATTGGTATGAAATATTTGATAAGCTCCATTTTTACAGTCAAGGATAAATGTAGAATTCAGGAAGTTTAAAGTAAAAAAAAATTTATGAACAACATTTACAATTTAAATTTGAAATATTAATATAATTGGGCTGAAAAATCAGATCAGAATTTGATTAGGAATTATACACGTACGAGTTACCTAGCTATGTCATAGATATATCTACAATTCCATTAACCTCTGTAACTGATTGAATAAAAATATTATTGAAAATAAAATTAATAATTATAGAGCTTTCAGAAATTGCAAAATACATATTTGTAGTTTAAAAGTCAAATTTAATGGTTCTGGTGTCTTTTCTTGACAAGGCGTTGAAATTCTAACTCAGATGACAATCCTGCACACTCCAAAGTGGAAAATTTATTTAAAATATATATTCATGTTTAAATAAATAAGTTTAGCTCATGTTATACATATTGCTAATTTCTAAAAAATATATTTGTATTTATTTCCAGTTTTCTTGATTTCAAGATGAATTAAAACAAGTCCATTTTAACGTAAGCCTGTTTAAAAAAAAATTGTATATGCTTATTTTTAAATTTGTTGGTTGTTTACATTATATTAAATATATGTATTTATAAAGTTTTGAATGAAAAACACAAATATATTTATACTAAACATTAGTGCATAGATCGCGCTGCAATAATTTTTTTTTATATATAATAAAAACCACAACATAAACATGACCCTAATCCGATTACACAATTATCTTAACCTACGAAATAAAATCAAAAAAAAAATAACCAAACTACAACTACCGAAAAAACGCACCGGGTGTCACATCCATTATGCAAACATAATTAAAAAAAAATTACCCTATCTTCAATTTAATTTTTTTTTTTTTTTTGCAAATTTCCAAAAAGTTATACATCTGACTTGCTTTTCAGGCAGCAATGAATATAGGAAATTGATGACCATTTTTTTTGTTATGCTCGGAAATGTGATGACCCTTATTTTTTTTTTAGAGGTACTCACAAATGTGATGAAATAAAAAAATAATTAAAAAATATAAACACTAAATTAAATATTCAATGGTATATATTGCAATCTTGCAAATAAAAAAAATCAATAGTTTTTTTATTTATTTTTTTTTTTTTTTGGCAAAACGAATACAAACTAGGCCGCGCTAAATTGTATAGATGTTAGTTATAAATATGAAGAAAAAAATCATATTTATCTTATATATATTATTTGCTTATAATTATATTAGATTTTACTATTTATATACCCAATAAACAATTTCACACGCATTTACACGTGTAAAGAAACATGTGGTAATACATGATGTATATGGTACGTATACTGTCGCACTTTGTATATATAGTGTATTACATACCTCCAACAAGACGCATTACATGAAAATTACTTACTGTAACTATTGGGAACAGTTTCATAATCACAAACATCGAAAAAACAAGTAAATTCTTGTTATTTATATCAGAGAGGCAAACCAAACCAAACCAAACCAAACTAAACCCCAGGAATCTCAGTTTTTTCGCTTTTAGAACGAAAGTATGCTTTTAATATGTTTGTGGACTTTAAGGTATATATGTGTCTAATATGGTTTTTAGTTATGTGCTGGATAATTTTTCGGATATGTGTGATATGTTTTGTGTAAACATATCTCAATACAAATGTGTAAGATATGTTTCTAGTATACTTGTGATATGTTTTTTTTAAACTTTTATATTAAATATCATAGGCGCAGGGATTCACGTCCGACTCAACCATAAAATTATTATTATTTATCAAATATTTTTGAACATACGAGTATATATTCATTTTGGTAATACATAACTATTTTTCATTTGTAAGTAAGTACTTATGCGCATTGATCTATATTCTTTATATTTAAAATCAAAACTCATTCTAAAAATTAAAATTTTGTGAAAGCTAATTCAAAATGTTATTAAGATTTTAAAAGTAATTCAAATATTACATTGAATTATAAATTAAATTTCTTAGTTCTTTTAACTATTTAACATTATAAATTGAATTTTATTATATGTCATTATTTAATTATTTATTTCATTATTCATAATTATTAATAATTAATGGTATTTAAAGCATTTATCTATTATCCAACAATCAGCACTTACGATTATCTAAATGAGTTTTAAGTAATCACATTATTTTGCATGCAAACATAGACACTGAAGGTATGTATAAGTATATCTATATATGTAATTATGTTAGTGATTAACTTTATATTTGAATGGTACAAAATTTAACGAATGTATGAAAGCTATACTGATTATGTTTATAAAATAGTCTTTTTACATTCCTTCTATTGTTTTTAATTTATAATGACTGCGTCAGAATA
>JAABKK020044642.1:0-12669 GCA_011634745.2 Catotricha subobsoleta | reverse complement strand
TCCATCTCGTCAGGAAATGCAATTTCCTGCCGTTTAGAAGATGTTTAAAAAAAATCGCCTCCGGCGGCCAGGGGCTTCAGTCCCCCCAAAATTTACACTCTAGCTACGGGCCTGTACTCAATACTAAGTATTGCTTAATATTCAGGTATATAATTTTTAATGCTTTCTTTGGTAAGTATTTAATACTTTACTATACTAAAGTTTTCAATGTATTTAAAAGAAAAAACCGTTATAATAAATCTGAGTACGCATGCAGTATAGAAACAACATTAGATGTTTATTTATTTATTTTACTTATTATTTCAAACTTAAACGTCTAATAAAGAAATGCGATTATATATCATCGAGCTGACCTACAATATCCAATTAAATTATAATTAACTGTGAGAATTGTAATATTTCAAATAATAATGATTAAATACACTTATTGTATTTACATGCGAATCATATAATAATATTATAATAAATGTTATTATGAATAATCATTAAAATAATGAATATAATTTT
This sequence comes from Catotricha subobsoleta, assembly GCA_011634745.2. Taxonomy (NCBI): domain Eukaryota; kingdom Metazoa; phylum Arthropoda; class Insecta; order Diptera; family Cecidomyiidae; genus Catotricha; species Catotricha subobsoleta. The sequence continues at coordinate 12,162 of JAABKK020044642.1, read as the reverse complement.
AAATTTTTTAATTAAAAAATATAACAATTAGCTAGCTATACGCATATAATATATAATATATGCATATAAGTATAGAAGCAATTATCAATTTAGTTTCGAAATATTATTGATAAATAAATATAGGTATCTGTTTTAAAACTTTCAATACACAAATTCAATACTGTTGTTAGAAATAACGATTAGTGGCGGTTTGGTTTTTATTATCAAGAATTAAAGAAGAACCAATTTTTGATACGCGAGCATTTGACAGTGGCGGATTTTACGGTATGATACATTAAAAAAAAAAAAAAAATGTAATATAATATAATAATAGATTTCTTTCATTTGATATGCAGAAAAATTAGAGGACGCTATGGCGACATGTACATCAAAATGCTTATTGAAGCCTAGAAAGGAGGTGATGTCTTCTTTGGAAGTCTGTTCAGATGGGCAGATTACTTAAAATATTTTATCTCAAGAATATATAAATTAAAAAAAAAAAAACATGTAAGATAAATAAAAATGAAACGAAACATTTAAACGATGCGTATTTAAATATGGACAAAGCTAAAACTGTTTGTATATATTATTTATATTTATATAAATGAATTAAAATTTATTTTTCTTGCAAACTTAAAACACGTTTTATAATCAATTTTCTGTTTTGTAGTCGATAGAACTTGCAGTTAAAATACTATTTATATTCAAGGTAATTAAGTTGGTCCCAATAAAATATCGAATTTATACAAGAGAAACAATAGATTGTAATCTAAATTTTATTATATTCAATTTACAGATTTCCATGTTGAGAAAACTTGGCATTAATTAATTTTTTCCAATTTTGGACAACAATCTGGATGCGGTTTTGATAAATCCGTAACTTTTCGATAGTCTTTCGGACCATTACTAATTAATCCGCATCTAATTATAAAGAAAACAACTTTATTATTACTAAATTATTCAAGGCATTAAAAAATAAAAATAAATTAACAGCAATAAAATCTAGATTCGAAACGAAGGAAGAGAAATTACCCAATTATCGAAAAACTTAAATCAGATCGGCAAACATAATTTAGACATATTCCAGTAATCTGATAGCTTGCATCAACGTCATATGCGGTTTTTGTATCGTTTGACCAACATTTTCCGGGATGATCTGTAACAAATAATTTAATGATATATTTTAAACAAAATACCCTATAAGCATTTATTATTATTTATACTAACTATAACTTCAGATGCACTTTCAAATAATTGTTTAAATACAGTATTAAGCATAAAGTCTATATATCGGAGTCTCTTGTGTGTCTATTAGTCTCCAATATACAGACAATTGAATACTGCATTTAGACAACTGTCTAAAAATACCAATTAGAATAAGTGCCAGTAAGTTTACCTGGATGAATGGATGGTAATGTTACACCAACCGATCCTAGGGTCACATAAACAACACTTAAAATCAATACAGTAACTAACAATATTTTTGATTTCATTTTTATAAGCTCTATAAAATATAACTACAGCAGTCGTACTGAAATTGCAACTAAATGCATTCAAGTAATTAAAAGAGATATTTATACTAAATTAATTTAAAGGTGTGGCAAACACTTAATAATGATTGAATTAGAGGTTAAAAAGATGTTTGTATACAAACAATTATAAACTATGAGATAAGTAAATAAATGGAAAAGTTTTTTTTTTGCCATCTAAACTAACATAAAAAAAACCACTCATAAAAAACTGTTTTGAATATTTCACACATTTAATTAACTTCCATCATTTATTTATTTATAATATTTATAATCTTTCAATGAATTATCATTTTCTTATTTTTTAAAAAAAAGTAAATATTGTTTTCATTGCTTTCTTATGCGTGAAATAAACAAAATACATTCTTGGGTATAGGCTTTGTGAAATTGCACTTATAATAAATGGTTAAAAAAGATTTTTCGCTATCACTAAATCATATTTCATTTAACTGTCCCTTCAAGGACTTTCACTTGAAATCGGAGCTCCTAACATAATCTTTCGTCATTCAATTTCAACTGAGGAATTTTGATATACATTTTTCTTTATAGTTTTTCCAAAGGTTTCCTTGATTTACCATCATGAATTAGGAAGATTAGATTATAATCTATTTTCATTAGAGCTAAAACTTACAATACATTCAATATACATTCATATACGTGAATAAAGCGAGACCATTTAAAACAAATTTATACAAAAGTTTCATTCCATCTTATCTCGTCGGTTGCTCTGCATTAAGTCTCTAATCATAAACAACTATATTTTAATATTTTGTTGTACTTATATTCGTTATCAATTTTACATTATAATTAAATTTTATTTTGTAGTTGACCTATTCTATTCCGTTGAAAAATAATATACTTATATCACAGCGATATAACTATAGGACTATTTACTAATTAAAAATGGAAACTGGATTTTAAACAAATACAAACGGAATATAGAATCAACGATTTAAATTAAATTTAAATATTTTATTTATATATATTTATATTTGGTAATGTAAATACCGGCATATTCATATTTTTTTCTTTTCTTTACTTTTCTCTTAAGAATAACATTTAACACTATTACGTGATATCTATAACTATAGTGACTGCACAATGTTGTGCATGTATTGATTTCAAAATTAGTATAAGAATAGAATGAGAAATTGCATTTAGAATTAGTTGAACCAAACATATCTTCGGTAGAACAACATATATTAGAATTCGTTATTCTTTAATAATATTTCAATTAAAATGAACGCAAATTTATTCCTCGGTTTTGTAGTATTGTGCCTTGTCTATGTTGTATCAGGACAAGTAGGTCGTATTCCACCTTACGAACATCCAGGTTTGTCGATTTCTACTAAAAAAAAAAGAAAATTGAATTTTTCAAAAGTTTTGCTAAAAAAAAACGTTATTTTCTAACACACAGATCATCCTGGAAAATGTTATTCGAAAGAAACTGAAAAACCATACGCAGTTGGCGAAAGTTACAGAGCGAAAGATAGCTGCACTAAAGTGACTTGTGAATCTGATTTTGGATTTGCATCTGCTGGGTAAAATGAACATATTTAATAAATTTTGTAATACAATTCTCTCCTAAAAACCAAAGTGTATACTTAGTGCAAAATAAGAGATTGGTAGAATAAACACATTAAATTTTCTTGCACTTATAAATTCTAAAAATCTCGCCATTTTACTATATAAAGTTATTTACGTAAATAATAAACTTATTTACCAATTTTTACTAAGTACAGTTACCCTAAATAGGGGTCGGATCAAAAAAAAAAAACATTTTATGGAGGAAATGTAAAGCATCAAAAATGAGATACATAGAAAGCTTTTTAATTTTTTAATTACTACGCGAATTTGGGTATATAACAAAAATATTGCATTGCGCACTTTGTATATATATAAAAAGAGGTTGTATCAAAAAACTTTGTATGCAACGAAATGTAAAACATCAAAAATGAGTGTGATATCCTCTATAGAAAGTGTTTTGATAATTGATTACCTAATTACCTACTAATGTAAATTATCGTTGTAATATTGATTTATAGATGTGGAGTTGGACTTGCATTAGGATGTCATCGTACTGAACCAGACTTAACTAAGGAACATCCAGATTGTTGTCCAAAACATATATGCCCTTAAATATAAGATGCAGTTACCCGCTTTTGTAAAAAAAATGAAAAATAAAGATATTGAAAAAATAAAATTTAGCTTTTGATTTATCCGAAATTGATTTTTATCTTTAATAATTCTTAATTTATTCAGGATGTCTTGGAACTAAATACCACCCCCACATTGCCTCTTGTGTGCACGTATGGTTGTAACAGACCGAATATAAGGTGAAAACATAACAGCAATTATGTTTATTTTTGAGCTAAAAACCTTGGAAATGCAATACAATCACACCAAAACTTAAAAAAATCTTTAATTATATATGATCGATTCGATAAGCTCATTCTAATGTTAAAAAAAGCAATTATAATTCCTTATAAATCATTAGCAAAGAATTTTCAAATATTCTTTTCCATCAGGATAAATTTATTCATCTATTTAATGTTTTCTTACTTTAAATTATTATATAGATTGAACGGACAAATTTTAGTTTTGATTTTTGTGCACAAATTAAGCCTTAAAAATGGTTATATTAATGTATTATTATGTTTAGTATATTACGGAAAGTTGATTATTTACTATAGCTCTGTCAAAACAGATAAAGAGTCAAGTTCTACATGGTCTCATAAATTTTGATTGTAAGTTAATTAATTATAAACTCTGGCATAGTTCCATACTAATTTTATCATCTTCATAAAATGACGACTCTGAGTTCAGTAAAATATGAAAGATAATGAAACAATAAATGAATTCACAAAATTTAAGAACAAATTAAATGACTGCTAGAAAATACTGCATAAAATGAACAAAAATGTTATAATCGTACAAGAACAATAATTGATTTTAAAAACTTTAAAACGTTTCTAAGAAGTATTATGTTATGATCTGAACAGATAAAAAAAATTCATTCATACATTAATAATCCAGCTGTGTTTAATATTTTATTTTGATATTATGTTACATTTTAAGAATAAAAAAAAAAATATTTTTTTTTAATATCAATATGGTGCTCATGCCATAATGATAATGATACCATAACTATATCATAATATTAATAAAACTGCACATAAAAAAAATTCGTAATCTAAACAGTTAATAATGCTCAGCAATTATTAATAATTTTTCGTTATCATTTCAATAAATATACTCAATGCAAGACACCAATAATAATATTTTTATACACATTTTAAATTTAATGGAAATGTTTCTTATTTTTTAATAATCATATTTGCTAGCTGTGTCTTTTTATTTCTTCAGAACAACCTTTTGTTTTTATAGGTACTAAAATATACCTGACTGTATTATATTTTATACTATAGCATAAATATTAATAAAAAAAAAATGTTGTTTCAATTGTTGTATATAAAGATGAATCAAAAATAAGATCAGAACTAGTTAAGCAAAACAACTCTAGTTGTGAGTTAAATTTAGATTTAATTGTAATAAACTCGAAGGCCACCAAAAATATTAACAATAAAAATGAACGTAAATATGTTTTTCCTTTTTGTATCGTTGTGTTTTGTTTATGCAGTGTCAGGACAATATGGTCGTATTGTACCATATGAACATCCAGGTTCGTGTTATATTCAAATTGTATTTTAATTATGTTAATAATAATAATTATTATTATTATACGAGTATATTATTGAATTAAGTTAATGAAACGTATTCTTGCCTGACGTTTAGATCATCTAGGAAAATGTTATTCGAAAGAAACTAAAAAACCATACGCGGTTGGAGAAAGTTACAGAGAGAAAGATAGTTGTACTAAAGCAACTTGTCAAGCTGATTTTGGATTTGAAATTCAAGGGTAAAATGAAATGAATATACTTATTACTTATTAAATTTTGTGATGCAAGAGAACTTATATGTAAACGATTCAATATTAATTTTTAGATGTGGCGTTGGACTTGTATTAGGATGTCATCGTACTAAGCCAGACTTAACTAAGGAACATCCAGATTGTTGTCCACAACATATTTGTCCTTAATTTTAAGATGTATGTTGAATCTGTTGATATATTAAAACTTAAATAAAAAAAAAATATATTTTAAATTTTTCTGAAATGGTTTCTTTTAATTATTTGTACTTCGATATCGTGCCCAGCAAACATTTAATGTGTTCTACGTGTCTTCGAGATATTAAGTCTGAAATTTAAATACATATTTTGGAAAAAATCTTAACAACATATTTGAGATATTTTTAAGACGTGGTACTAGTCTAGAGTTGACATTGGACCATGTTTTTCTACCACATAAAAAAATATAATAACTATCGAATTATCAACAATTATTCTCGCATAACGTATTTAAAGAGTCTAACTACACCAAACTACTATACAGTCTACAATCTACATATCCCTACAACTTATACATAGCAATCAACTTGCGTTTTCGTAGAAAACATTTTGTATTTTGCTTAAATTTTTTTATTTAAGTTAAGAATTCATAGTTATAGTTATAGCTGTCAAAACAATTTAAATAACAAGAAAATTTCTTGTTTTTTTTTAAATATTTGTTGATATCGCAATCAAAATGAATTAATTGGTATAAACCGGTGAAGCATAAGCCAATCTTGAGTTGTATAATATTTTAATTTAATTATATCTTGATAATCATTTCATTATCACTTCAATTTTAAGAAATTTTAAATAAATTATTGACAAAAATAATAATAATAATAAATAATGAAATATATTGATTTCGTAATTTTATTCTTAACAAAAATGAGGAATTTGAATTGTGCTTTTTCCACTAAAATAATAATAATAATAATAATAATGTATTATGGAGAAGTGAGTCGTTTGTCTCTTCAAAAGTTGTTTTCTGTTTTTAGTATTTGCTAAAAAATTCCATTTATAAGAAGGTTAAAAAATATACTATTCGCATTTAAATCAGAAATAGAATAATTTTCCAAAACTGAAAAAATATCAAATTATTACAGATAAAAAAGAAACAACTTCCAGTTAAATTATTGTATTTTTGGTAATTTATTACAGTTTAGTAATCCTTTTTTTTTATGGACAGGAAATGATAACCTCCACCCCTCACCAGTGTGTAGGTAAGATTACGACGAGTACTAAAAAAAATTAAAGCGAACTATTAATAACCTACATATTTGCGGCTACACACGCACATCACTATTGCACATATAATTCTATTCTATTTGTATTGGTAAATTGTTTTTCAAAACTATTTAAAAGCAAAAACATTTATATCTTTAGACTTAGTTAAACGTTAAATCTCTGGTGTTAAAGAGTGTTAAGAACATTAAAACGAATTTATTTGAAATTGAATTAAAATGAACGCAAACTTATTATTCGGTTTTGTAGTGTTATGTCTTGTTTATATAGTGTCAGGACAATTTGGTGGTATTACTCGTATTGAACCATATGAACATCCAGGTTTGTCGGCTTTTGTTCAATATAATTACTCTCTTGATACCAGTATTGAATTATTTTTATCCAACATTTAGATCATCCTGGAAAATGCTATTCAAAAGAAACCAATAAACCATACACTGTTGGGGAAAGGTATACACAGCCAAATAGTTGCACTCAAGCAACATGCGCAGATGATAAAGGATTTGATATTCAAAGGTAAAACTAAATTTATTATTATTGTATTGGTTAAGTGTATCGAAGACAACGTTTTATTATATATTTTCAGATGTGGTTTTGGCCTTGGATTGAATTGTCATCTTAGTGAACCCGATTTAACTAAGGAATATCCAGATTGTTGTCCAAAACATATTTGCCCCTGAAGATGCCTAAAATGTGTTTATTTCAATTTTTTTTTAAACCCTAATTAATGTTAAAGTGGTTTATAATTAAAGCAATAAACTTAATTTAGATGCAGAATTTTGAGTTCGTGATAATAAACATACTGGGCGTTTTTTTGTCTGAAGATCCAATTTTATTTTGCTTCTTTTTTTTTCTTTCTCGGAATTCAGTGGCAGGATTTTGATGGTCAATATAACACAGACGCAGAATATTTTTCTCTTCAAGATATATATTTTTTGGCTTCAGAACTATTTCGTTTTGCGGTCATGGGATCCAATTTAGTGAACAAAGTTTGAAAATATATATTATTTTTTTTCACTTTTCTCAGTATTGAGTGGACGAATCTTAACCAGAACATAAATACTAAAGATTCTATGACTATTGCCAGATCAATGACCAATATCCGGCCACTGATTCCTTAGAAAAAGCGAAATGAACAAATTTTTTTGACCACCTGTTTTTTTTTTTATCAAGCACTTTCTCGATATTTAGTGATGGCGAATTAGCCTAAATATACGATTTTAAAGAAATTGTAAAAATAATCATAGTTGATATTATGTATTTCTTAAGAAACAATTTTAATTTATTTAAAAATTTAAAAGCATTTTTCATTAATATGTAGGTATAAATAATATAAAATTGTATACTTATTTAAAAAATAATTATTGATATTTTACAATTCATTTTAATTAAATTTGAAATTATATATGAAATCTTAGGACAAAGTTATAAATGAAAATTCAATATTGTCGTGTAAACTATTAGAATCTTCTAAATATAACAATTCTCTGCAGATAATTCTGAATTGCACTCAGTTTTGACCGTTTCTCCTTTGCTCTGCAGCATGAGCGGATTCACCACACTCTAAAGCACATGAGCTTACGGGTCTGCCAAGTGCTTTGCAGGCATTAAAGCAGTCATCGTACTCCTTGCTAGCATTTATTGATGCAAACATGCCTAGGAAAAGAACCACTAATAAAGCAATGCTTAAAAACTTCATTTTTAAATTAAATTTTAATTTTTTCCACTTAAATCAAATTCTAACTTCGCTTTGTTCAAATATCACAACACTGTTTTTGGTGCATATCACAGCATTAATTTATATAGGAAATTTTCGGATGACCTTTTATCATTGATATTCTATTATCTTGCTATTATGCGATTTATAAAAACTAGGTAACGTATACATAATTATTGTACGTTCAACTTAATGTGATAGCGATGTTTTGGTTGTTTTCGCGCATCACGTCATATACAAAATCGAATTTCAAGAAGTCAAGATGCTAGGGTCTTATTCTCTTCGTTATCATATAAAACTAATTTATATATACTTAAGAGCTGAAATAAATTACGATAAGTGGTGGTCCCAGGTCATTTTATAAAAAAAACTCGACCAACACGTGTATTGGTACCAAATTTTTAGAAAAATAAAATATATAATCTATGATTATACAAAGCATTTTATATTTACGTGTAAAAGTGGACTTATTATGTCAATTTTCACAATAATTGAATTTTGAGAATTTTTCTTAGATAAGAATTGATTTTTAACGTTCAAAACAATTTAATTAACAAAAAATATTCTTGTTTTTTTTTTTATATATATTTGATTGTTAATATCGCAATCAAAATGAATTAATTGGTATAAACCAGTGAAGCATCTTGAACTATATAATATATTAATTTAATTATATTTTAATAATTATGTCATTATCAATATTTTGCTTCAGTCTTGAGAAGTTTAAAAAAAATAATAATAAAATATACTGATTTCGTAATATTTATTGTTTTTATTTTTACTTCATTTTTGATCACTTTGGTTTTTCTCAGGATTTAGTGGACGGATATTGGTGGACAATATCCCAATAGACGCAAGATAAAAATTTACATGTTTTGATTTTGAAAAATGTTGTTCTTGGAGCGTGGGATCCAATTCAATGTGGAAAGTGAAGAAATATTTTTTAGGTTTAATTCATTTCGAATTTTCTCAAGATTTAGTGAACGGATCAAAACCCATATATATTAGCACGTACACAAAATTCTATTGCATCAATGAGCAAAAAAGTAGATTGAACAAAAAAAAACTATTTTTTTTAAAAATTAATATTTTGCACGTTTTTTGTTTTGCCATTTGGTAACATTCCAAATCCTTGGCAGATTGTTTTTGTGCTATTTCCAAATAAGTAATAATAATATGTGTTGTAGAATTCAGTCGTTTGTTTATTCAAAAGTTATTTTTGTTTTTTTAAATGTTTTTTTTAATATTGGTTAAAAAAATTATTTTATTCCCTTTATTCCTTTTACGTTTATACTGTTGACAAATTCATTAGAAAATATAATACATATTGTGTTTATCCCAGTGCATTACGGAAGCCAATTATCTGATATACTAAGATGCTATACTAATTAGTACATCACAATGGAGATTAATACCAAAACGATTCAAAATAAACGATTTTTTAATTATAAGCAGTTAAATTATAATTTATAGCAGAATGAAAATTTTAATAATAAAATTAACATAATTAAATTAAATATTTATATTTATAAATAATTTGACTTTTATATTAGGAACTTATGATATTGAACAGAATATAAATAAAATTATTAGCAATAAATAATTGTACACGCATTTTTTTTCAAGCCGGGGTAAATTTAAAAAAGACAATGAGGGTAATTTATATATTAAAAATAAGAGACTCTTTTTTAAATTCTAAATTTTCCAAATAAATGCATGTAAGTAAATCGTAAAAAAATTCATTAAATGTGGCATTGATCTTTCGTACAAAAAAAATGAGAAATAACTGAAACAAAACGTCCGATAACAGGCGCTGTATTCAGGGCTATGGAAAGGTTAAAAAATATACTATTCGCATTTAAATCAGAAATAAAGTAATTTTCCAAAACTGAAAAAATATCAAATTATTACAGATAAAAAAGAAACAACTTTCAGTTAAATTATTGTATTTTTGGTAATTTATTACAGTTTAGTAATCTTTTTTTTATGGACAGGAAATGATAACCTCCACCCTTCACCAGTGTGTACGTATGATTACGACGAGTACTAAAAAAAATTAAAGCGAACTATTAATAACCTACATATTTGCGGCTACACACGCACATCACTATTGCACATATAATTCTATTCTATTTGTATTGGTAAATTGTTTTTCAAAACTATTTAAAAGCAAAAACATTTATATCTTTAGACTTAGTTAAACGTTAAATCTCTGGTGTTAAAGAGTGTTAAGAACATTAAAACGAATTTATTTGCAATTGAATTAAAATGAACGCAAACTTATTATTCGGCTTTGTAGTGTTATGTCTTGTTTATGTGGTGTCGGGACAATATGATCGTATTGAACCATATGAACATCCAGGTTTGCCTGCTTCTATTTAATATAATTACTCTCTTGATACCAGTACTAAATTATATTTATCTAACATTTAGATCATCCTGGAAAATGTTATTCAAAAGAAACCAATAAAGCATACGCTGTTGGGGAAAATTATAGACAGCCAAATAGTTGCACTCAAGCAACATGCGCAGATGATAAAGGATTTGACATTCTAGGGTAAAACTAAATTTATTATTATTATATTTGATAAGTGTATCGAAGACAACGTTTTATTATATATTTTTAGATGTGGCATTGGTCTTGCATTGAATTGTCATCTTACTGAACCCGATTTAACTAAGGAATATCCAGATTGTTGTCCAAAACATATTTGCCCCTGAAGATGCCTAAAATGTGTTTATTTTAATTTTTTTTTAAAACCCTAATTAATGTTAAAGTGGTTTATAATTAAAGCAATAAACTTAATTTGAGTTCAAAAGAAACCTATAAAGAATACACAGCCGTTTTTTTTGAAATATCAAAATATCAAAACCTTGTCAATTTTACGCATTGCTTTGAAAATACTTACAGGGCTGAAAATTATCATACGTGCATTCAGACAAAAAGTGATTTTCCTATTGACCGTAATGTGCAAAATTCTAATTTTGATTTTATGCATATATAATATATATAATATATATTAATTAATTCGTATACATCTAGTAGTCGTACAGAAATGTATAGTACATGAAACTGGGTATAAGTGACCAATATTCTACCAAGAAATCTTGATATATACCTCCGACAAAGAAAACAAAATGATTCTTTTACAAAAACAATACTACGTTTTTTTTTTGTTGGGACACTGTCAATAAGTTACAAGTTATGACCAAAATATAATAAGTATTGTATACATATTTAGTTTCAACAAGAAATACAAAGAACAAAAAAAAATCATTTCAGTTTTTAAGTTTTTAAGTAATTATTTTTCATGTAATCAACATATAACATATTAAATTAGAACAAGCCAGCATCTGGAAAATACAAAAAAAAAAAAAAAAATGTGAACCAGTGTAAAGAGTTTTTAACCCCTTGACTCTTATTATCTTTAACTAAAGTAAACAAAATAATTCGTCTTCCATAGCCTATCATTATTTCTTTAGTTGTTTATTATTTTTATTTATTATAATTATGGGTGTAGGCAGCACTTAGGCAGCGATAAACTCAAAGCTTATATTTCTAATATATAACGATATATGTATATATATCGTTAATAAACAAATGATAATAAATTGGCATATACCAAACTCTCTTAATGTCTTAAAGAATTTATTTTGAATTAGCCGCTATAATAACACAGTGGAACAATTTTGAAAAAATTTGTTGTGAACCATACTTCATGCATACAGTTTAATAGGTTTTAAAA
>JAABKK020044631.1:0-12670 GCA_011634745.2 Catotricha subobsoleta | reverse complement strand
ACCGAACATTTTTGCTTTTTAGAATTGTAAGTTAAACAATTAAAAAAATATTTAGAATTATCTATTATCTATTTTCGCGAGGGGTAATAATAGCACTTTTTCGAGGACCTTGGAATACAGAATATGTATTACTTTTCCGTAATACACGGTAATATATGCTAAAACACAATAAAACAAGCTGTAAACTAAATTGGTACAGAACTCCATTTTTACGCGCACGACGCACAAGCGTAGGGCGCAAAGCTTTGGGGCGCAAAAAATAGAAATGGTACATATTTTTTTGTAACTGGAGGCGGTTTTGCAATCGTCGATGATTGTTTTTTTGAAAAATAGTATCTTTTTTCCGTCTCTCAAAAGTCAGCTAGGGGGAAGCGCGGTTTTTTTTCGCGGTATTTTTGGAGTAATAGTATCTTTTTTTACTTTCTGAAGACTGAAGACCTTTTTTTTTTTGCCCTTACAACTTTTTTTATTTTTCAACGATGAAAAAGGGGCGCTGAAATAATATTTGCGCGTAGGGCGCACGAAAGTCACGCGCCGTCCCCGACTGCAATATAGGTAATGAAAGTATTATTACCTACTGATTTTATGCATATATAAGCAATAAAAAGTTTAATGATTTAAATTTTTTTATATATGTATCAAAAATCTTTATGTTTTGAAGAAATTTGATCAAAAATTGTATTAGGCTTAGACATTTGTTCAGCCAAATTTGCAACAGTTGTAGAATTGAAACTAAATGAGAGTATCTCTATTGACCAAATTGTAGAATTTTTAATGTTTAGAAATTATTAGAATTCCAATGAATTTTCTACATTAGAATTTCTAAAATGAGGGCAATGAGGATGACTAGATGACTAGATCAATAGATAACGGTAACGTAATTAGAACATGTTAAATTTGATATGTTGTAAGTTATAATGAGTATATAACCTTTAATCTTTAATGTTTAAGATGATTTTAAAAGCAAAACTTTCTGAAAGTAGTTTTAAAATGTAATTCTTATTTTAATTGTAATTGAATTATTGTAATGCAAAAACGTAATGTATTACGTAATTGAATTATTGTAATGCAAAAACGTAATGTATTACGTAATTGAATTACGCCCAGCCCTGCATAGACATCATATTAGAAAAAATAATAAGTTTCATCGTTAAAAACAATTGGGACACGGACATAGACGATTTTGCTCTCCGAGACTTCGTTTAGTAAATATAGGGTTACTTATATACCCTAAATTATATTAGCTTGAGCACTGCAGCTCATACATTTTTGGGGGTGGACGGGGGTAGGTAATATCATGGTACAAGAACTAAAGGTATGATATCGCGCAGCTCATATGGCTACTCACTTTTATTTTCATAGTAGTATAGCTGTCAGTCAGGGCGCTGTTCATATATTACGTAACGCGATTTTGGTCTGTTTTAGACCCCCCCCCATCCCCTGTCGTAACATTTTTTATATGAAGTTTTTTTTTCTTTTATATGAAGTGCTAGAGACCTTTTTATAAATTTTAAATACAAAAACTACAAGTATCTCAAAGTTTTCTTCGGAAAATGAAAAAACTGCTTAGGCCGATAAATAGGAAATCGATTCCAAAGGAATCCATTTTTAATACATTCGAAGTTCTCAGGCATCTCGCTGAGGTCGCTGCAGTAAAAATAAAATGTATATTGCAAAACTGTGAGTCTCAATATTATTATAAATGGATTCCTTGGAATCGATTTTCTATCTATCGGCTTCAGCAGTTATTTTTTGTTTTTGGAACACAATTGCAAAACACTCGAGAGATGTGAAAAAATCCTCAAGCTTGAAAGAAAAGCACCGATAATCTACCTTCTGAGTGTCTACAGCGCATCGAAGCCATTTATTTTCAAAAAATTGTTTACACGTAAATTAAGAAACCAAATTTTACTCAGAAAATCATGGTAGAAGGTATGAAAAAGAAAACGATCTACCCTTGAAATTCTTCCAATTAAAAAGTAATCAAAATAAGTAATTTAAAATTTGATTGAATGCTTCTGTTGTGCGATAAAACCTGCATATGTGTTTTGAAAAAAGGTGATTAGATAATAGAAAAGAAAGAAAAAAACGTTTAATTACTTATTTTACAACAAAAATATTCGATTTAGAAAAAAAAAAACCAAAATTATTTATATTTGATAAAAAATACATTATAACAATAACTAAACTCTGTAAATATGCAAGATGCAAATAAATAAAAGCATAAAAGTATTTTTAAACAAAATTTATTACAAAATAATGCAAACACATTAATCCAGTGAAAATTAATAAACTACAGATGCGTTTGGCAATCTATAAAATAATTATTGCGTCAATAATGTGTTGTTGTCATGCATCTAAAACTGTGTATAAACATTAAAAATATGTAAGAATATTTAAATTGGTTTAGATACCAATTGATTGATATTTTATGTAATATATAAAGTGCGATTAATACAGTGCTGTAGCCAGCAGCAATTTTTTGACTGAATTTTCGTTTTTGGATGTAAGGTTCGATAAGTCCAAAAGTGACAACACAAATAAACCGCGAAAAAAGTCAAATATCGTATTTTTGGATTGTCGGCTAGGTTCAGCTCAACCTAACCATCCACTGGCTACGACATTGGTATAAGATGAGTATGAATAAATTATAAATTATGCCAGTAATTTCAAAAGCAAATATTTCCCGACTGTCCATGGACAAAAGACTGTCCACGTCCGTGGCCGCGTGTCCATGGACAATCGATTGCGGACATGGACAAATTTTACTGTCTATGGACAATCGTTTACGGACATGGACGGACACGGACAATTCATTACACGGACACGGACATATATGGACATGTCCATGCAGACCTCTCGAACATACAATGCTAGAATTTATGTGTTTCTTCAAACCGAGTTTTTCTTCAAATTGGTATTTCTTCCTTTTGGAATTCTATTGCATATCAATAAATTTTAAAGTATTCGGAATATACAAAGTGTATTGCTGTCCGAATCCGATCTACTTTTTGTTTTGTTTAGAATTACTTAAATGGTAAATATTTAATATCACTAAAGTTATTATAATTTTATTAAAAAAAATTGTAATGGATGGTCATCTGTTCATTAATTCTTGCTAATGAATCAATTTACTTTTCAATGTAATTTAATTCAATAATAGTTGCAGTTAAGAAAAAAAAATCCATTTAAATTGAATTCATGATCATTTTTATTATCCATTATAATAATACTTACTAAAATTAGTCAATTCAATTTGAGTTTATTGACGTCATATTCACTACATTGATTTCATTAGTTTTTGTTTTTCAGGGTTGATTCATTTAACATATCACAGAAATACTATTTCGTAGTAAAACAATTTGCGTGAGAGCAAAGTCTTTCTAATTTCGGCCATGCTTATAGCCGTATCACACTACACATTTTATTGTCAGAAATTATCTTGAGAATTGGAATAACTTCTTAACGGTTGATCGTACCAATAGAAGTTATTTGGGCCAAGAAATTGCTCTTATACATTTTTTCTGTACGATCAACTGTTCAGAAGATATTTCCATCCTTATGATACATTTTCAAAATAAAATCTCACGAGAAAGTTTATAGGAGCGAACTCTACATCTTTTCAAGATGCAACTTTGGGACGACGAGTTTTGAGGAAGCGTAACAAATTTTATGGGAAGAATATCCGATTTTTGGGGAAAATATCCAAAAGTTATAGGAAAAATATCCGTATTTATGGCAAAAATATATTTATCCGCAACTTTGACCCAAAAAAAATTATATTGGCACGATCAACCGTTAAAGACGGATATAGACTGCATACATATCATACCTCTCTTCGAACTACCTAGAAAAAGTTTTAGTGTAAATGATTCCGTTTTTGAAAACTATATCACTATGATGTATGTACTAAAACGTTTTCTAGGCAGTTCGGATGGATATATATAAATTACATAGAGTTCACTTATAAATGAATTTTCTGTAAGAACCTTATACATTTGAAGTTATCTAAAATTTTCGTTTTCATTTGGCCATTCGACTTGCTAGTGTGTGTATCCGCCTGTAAGGTGTACAAAAGTCATTCCATTTACAATTGTCAAAATAAATTCTCACAATAAAATATGCAATTAGTATATAGTGTGCGATAAATGAGGATTATAATTGATATTAGGCACACATCAAAATGATTCTATTGGAAAGAAAACGCACAACATTTTTTTTTTTTTTTTTGCTTTTTCATTATTTATATTTTAACTTATTTATATAAAATCCTTAAATATCAAAATCAGAATTAAATAAATATAATTTTTAAAAAAAAAGTATTACAAATTATTAATATTCTAAAAAATTAAATTATAATCGAATTAATACTATATTTTTGTGAAAATAGTTTTCCGATAAGAACTGATATCATTTAAAAACAAATATTGACTAGTTCCTAAATTATAAAAAAAAATATTTAAAAAAAATAAAATAAAAATAATACCGAATTTAAATAGCATATACAGCTAAACTAAAGCTTATTCCTAAAGTCATATTCCATTGCTAGCAAATTATACTAATTTAGAAGCTCTATTTTCGGATTGACGCCATTATAGGTATGTAACTTCAGACGATATAACAACCAAAATAAATGGGGCTCGGTCATTGAAAAATTTCCTGTACGATCCGTCATTTACAATTTTTTTTTCCACATTCTGGTTTGTTATTTTGTCAACAGTTTTATGGTCCGAATCCCCTATTTTTGATTAAGCACGCACTCAATAAAGTGATTTTGCCCGCATAAAATAGTTTTTTTTTTATAAAGTGCTATAAAAAAAAAAAAAAAAAAAACTAAAACTAATGTCACTCTGAAACAGGAATACATTGTGATTTAGGTGATTCTCGGTTGGTGCATTCTTATTCTTAAAATACAAAAAAAAAAGTAAAATAAAAATTTGTTCTGTAGAATTGCGTTAAAACTATTATTATTATTATTATTATTTTTAATGAATAATAAAGTCAGTTTTTCAGTTCAATTTATAAATAATTATTGTGACATATTGACGAAAATTCTGCATAATTCAATTGAACAGAGAGAGAGAGCAGCGCAGAGCGTACTTATGTTAACCGTGTGTCAATTCTTTTTTTTTTTTTTAATTATAATCTTGTTTTTATGAAATAATTTATTGTTTCAATCTCTGTTATAAGTGAATCTTAGAACATCGGCTAACACATTTCGTTTAAAGTGCAATAAGGCGTAGCGTTGGGTATATATAGATTGCGATTCTGCGGTGGAATTTTGATTTCAAATATTTTAAAATGTAAAACATTTTTTAATACATGAAGTTTGCCCAGTTTTACACGTCTCCACAGCTTCACATTAACATATTTGAAATCAAAATTCTACCGCTGATCTATAAATGATCTAAATATAGATCATATCGCGATCTACATAAGATCGTTTTGATAATAATTGATCGGTTTTATTTTGTGTATATCATTTTCTTGCAAACAAAAAAAAAACGATCAGATAAAGATTTCTTTTTAAATAAGCAAATTCTATAAACTATTTATTCTATAAAATGAATGAAAATATATTATAGTGCCTAAGGTGGACCACTCAAGATCCTGCAAAAAGTGGCATATTGGACCACTGGTCCAAATTTAGCAAAGAGTTGACCCAAAAAATAAAAATAAATTTAGTTGGTCGACTCTAAGAAGAAAAATGATCCACTAATTTAAACTAATATTGTATCCGCTTTGTCAGCCAGCGATCAATGAACCGGTCGACTTAAACAAGTAATACTGTCGTAGTTTTATAATTTAGTAAATCACGAGTGCACACAATTTTATTATTTTTCTATTTATATTATTTTAAATTTTAAAATGATTTGCAAGTTCGTGATCTTTTTGTTGGTGATCTGATCTACGATAAGATCATCTTTGATCTGACGATCTGAGAAAAATATGCAGATCATCGAAAAATTGATCTTCACCCAACCAGTGGGGTCCGTATCTAATGAAAAATATTAATGTGAGTTACGACTTTTACGCACTATACACAAAATATGGATTATTCATTTTTGAGTCCGACGTTAAATTAGTATTATTTCCTAAAACGAAAAATATTTTGTTTTTTCCTTATTCAAATAATAAAACAGAACGATCACAATTATTAAAAATCATTTTCCATTTCTAAACAATCCTAAAATTTCTCAGTTAATCTAATATTACATATAACTGTGGAATAGCATATCAGGAATGGGTGTATCTCAAATCACTTGTATTTTTTTTAAATAATTATTATAAATATAAGCTTTTCACAAAAAACAAAAAAAAAATGCATTTCTACTCAAAATACATAAAGAAAAATGTACTAAGTATTTGGTGTTAGAAATAAGGTCAGTGTACCATGACGAGACATGGAAGGCTTACGTGTCGCATAGTAAAACTTAAAGCATATATGCTCTCCACTACAGGACATTGTACTGTTTTTCGAAGGGCTTCTATTTCTATTTAATAAAACTATTCGAATAATTTTCAATGCAACACGGTCTATAAAGTATTTAGTATTTAAAACAGAAATACATAAAATGAAAAAAAAAAGAAGAGTTTTTGCCCATTCCTGAATAGCACATTCCCATTGACAAACGCAATTCATTCTGCTTAAATATAATAATAGCCGATTGCTTTTACACTTTATATAAGCTAGAATTAACGCTACTAGTCATAGATGCATTGAGCTGATATGATCGACTGGATGCTGTTGAAGATGGTGAACCAAAAACGTCATCATAAGACGGCGGTGCATCCATGCACATTGAGCTTCTTGTCGAATTCGGACTACCATTAATCGAATAAAAATCTAATGGTGGTGCTGTTGGTAGTACATTATTTGATAATCCTGAACTGTTGTTGTCAGCCAATCGAATTGGTAATGATGTACACGATGATGTGTCCAGTGCTGATGAAAATGATGGATAATCGGATGGATTGATTAAACTCATACGATCAAAACCGACCGGAAGCTGCGGATATATTGGCAGTGGTGATGATGTTGCACTAAAACCAGTAGCTGATGGCAGTGATGTGGATATAAATGATGCTCTTGTATTATTAATACCATTTGTAATTGGAAAATTACCAATTGTTATTGGTATTGTAATAATTATATTTTTAAATAAACCACTAATTTTTGCTTCTACTTTAATCTCATATTTAATGTTAATAACACGGCTTGCTGTAAATATGTCACTTGGTTCTAATTCGGGTATTTCAATAATATGTTCATACCTTTGTTCGGTTTTTTTATTAACGCCGCCCGCTTCTTTTTTCATAATTTTCAAAATTTCTCTTTTTGTAACGGACGCCGGTTCTATACTGTGATATTCAATAATTTTGTGCAGTGAAAATTTGATTTTGTCGACATGCGTTCGACTATTATTTGCCACAATAACTTGCAGTGGCATTTTTTCGGTGGGTGTGTAGGCTGATTTTGGTACAAGTACATGCAATGATATTGGACCACTTCCAATATAACCAATATTACGTGTCATTTGTTGTTCGATTGGTTGCAATGCATGCGGCACATAATTTAAATTAACCACTTGAATTATATTTAAAATTAGTTCTTGTTTCTCATCAAATTTCCATGGTTTGTCAACCACAAATTCCATTTTGTATTTTATTTTGCCATATGTTCCGTGAAATGATGATGGTAATTGTGCTTTGAGATTATAACTGAACTCATATGTTGTGGTTCCTTCGGGTATTTCAAATGCAGGTCCTAAAAATGAAAAAAATTGGTTTAGTATTTAGTCTGTAGATTAGATTTTTTTTATAGAGGTGCTCTAATTTAAAAAAAAAAAACAAAAATTAAAAACTCATTATTGTTTTAAGCAGAGTAATCAATAATTATCTTCATTTGCGATTAAGTAAGAACGGTGTACTTATAAAAAAAAAAAATGCGTATATACCTAAACATAGAAAGTGATTCAGTTTAAGAATAATGCTTTCTCATTCTGATATGCAGTAGCAATTTAAGATAAAACTAAACACCATATATACACTCTATATCTATTGATTTAGATAAGATAGTTATTTACCTATACTTGTGCTTACACATGAATCATTTCACATACTTATAGCCGATATTCAATAGCTATCTCTAATATCTCATGACGTACACGTTAATTGAATTCGCTTAGAAAGTAAAAATAACATGTAATTTATCTCATTTCATTATCAACAAAATATAAATAAATATATATCGCACTTTCGAATTAGTATATAGTTTCAAATGATTTTCCAGATAACAAAAATTTATCATTTAACCCCAAAGTTTTGATAGCGCAGCGATTTAACAGAATACCAAACTAATGATAAATAGGTTTACGTGGAAATAGTAATGCGCACGTGATATCGACAAAAAAATAATAATAATTTATTTTATTTTGCACGAAAAAAAATTATCATTTGAAACAGGAGCATACCTACTGGCTTAAAGATAAAGCCTCGAAACTTTGATGATTAATAGATATTTCAGATAAGTTATACTCGTATCCTTATAAGTTGGCTATATTTTTACGGAAAGCCTCAAAAAGTAGGCTTTTTAGCAGATTATACTCTTCCTCGGATTGAATTTCTGGGATAAGTTTTGATGGAATGCTTCAATTTTGTTCATATTTTGCATATGACATTGCGATCAAGCAATGTACTGGGTAATATAATTAGCGTATATTACAGTTATTGCATAATCTACAATAACGTAAGGTCTTTATGATTTGTTATGATTTTTAATACAGATATTCCATTTTACAACAGTGTGTCTGCATTTTGTTTTCTTGGAGATGTTACAAACGTTAAGAATTTGTGTCTGTAATACCTTACAAACTTTATATCATTCTAGTTTTCTAGTTAATGCTTAAATGGATAGATAAACATATATTTTTTATAAAGACGTATTTGAGTACTGAGTACATCCACGCATGTGTCATATGCGACATATGATCAATATTGAAGCATTCTATCGAAAATTATCACATTCGTGCACGATTAACCTGCTAACGGTATGCTTATGCTACGGACACACTAGAGGGTTATCCTCGAATAGAATTAAGACATTAAGTGGCATCGCACAGTAAAATCATCCAATACCGAATCCCACTTATTTTCAAAGACGTAACTTTTCTCCATAAAATGTCACTCCTTTCGAAACCCCAAACAAAAAGTTTTAGTACAAAAATATAAAAAAACAATAATTTTACACTAAAACATTTGATGAAGATGTCGGAGGTGATAACATTAAATGGGAAAAAGTTGCGCGTCCAAAAATAAGTGGGAGTCGGTATTGGATGAATTTTCTGTGCGAGGCACCGTTCTCATTTCCGGCCACTTAATGTGTTAATCCTATACGATGATAACCCTCTAGTGATGTGTCCGTAGCATTAAAGACGTTAAAAACCAAAAGATTTATCCGTTTTTTAGAGGCCAGTCATATGGCCAGTCCACCCCTGAATGAAGAGCAAATTAAACAATTCGAGAAAATACGCATTCGTTCATCAAAATTGTTTGGTATAAATAATGATGAGATCCTAAAATTATGATATGTTTTAAATACTTGGTACATAATATTGACTCATTGGTTTACAATATTTAAATAACCTACTTAATTCAACGAAAAACAAAACATAAAAAAAAACCAACAAATACCGAAACAAAAGATGAAGAAATATATTTAAATTTCTTTTTAAATGAATTGATGACCTAATACACTTAATATATTCCACCAGAATCATTTATGCAAGAATAGAGCATATATAGCATAATAAGCGACTTGCCCATTAATCGCAGAATCATTAATAACAATAAATAATAAATAAAAAAACAAAAAAAAAATCATCGAAACAAACTCACCATTCTTCGAGCCAACCACATATACAATAGATGTTAAATATTGTTCGGTGCCTGAATATTTAATAGCTGACCGATCGTTTTTTTCATTTGATACTGGTACCGATTCACGTCTCAATAAATCTGTCCAACCACATTTACCATAGCCAATTACTTTGAAATAAACACCTAAGGAACAAAGAAGAAATTCAAAAAAAAAACTTTTTTTTATAAAAAATCATGTTAATGCACGATTTTATTTTCAAATATTTGCGAAATAAGGCTGCGATTGTGCTTCAATATAATTACATATATTGTTGTTGACCAAACAAATAATAACAACAGCAATTACACTGAATTTTTTTTCTATATGCTAAATATATTTAAATGACCTGTCGATAAGACGAAAGTGTTTATGCAATTTGATTAAACAAAAATTAGTTCGTTAATTATGAATAACAAAAAGAAACGCTTGTGAGTCATAGAAAATGATGAAATTATAATTTAAAAGATCCAAACATTGATTTTTTTTTTTTTTAATAAGAAAACATTGATCACCGCAGTGCAATGGAATCAAAATGAATCGATCACAAGAAGAAGAACGAAAATATCGATACATCACCATTATTTTTCTTAACAACAATAAGAAGTAAACAATTTTAAACAGTGTAGTTATGTATAAAAATTATTAAGCATTAATTCATTTGTGCCTATGTTTATGCATTTAAAACGAAATCAAAAAAAGAAGAAAAAAAACTATACTTATACACACCTCGAATTTTTTTAATTTTATTGCTCCATAATGAAATGGTTCCTTTAATTTCTTGTCCCGAATAATATGTATTCGTTGAACTATTTAAAAGTATTTTTAGTTTTTCATTTTTTTGTTCTGTCGACAACTCCATAATTGTTCGTTCGTTCTTATTTAACTATTTTCTTCTATTTCTGCATGGAATACTTATTTCTTTCTCATGAACAAAACCATACAAAAGAAAAGAAAAAAAAAAAAAAAATGATAGTCTAAAAACTGTATGATTGTATTGTGTTTGTCTAGAGTGCCAGCAACCACTCAGCTAGATATCCAATTATTTATCGAATGATTGGCACTAAATTTTATTTAATTAATTTTCAAATAATTTATTTATAAATAAAATTCACTTGCACTTTATTTTTGAAA
Source organism: Catotricha subobsoleta (assembly GCA_011634745.2). Lineage (NCBI taxonomy): Eukaryota > Metazoa > Arthropoda > Insecta > Diptera > Cecidomyiidae > Catotricha > Catotricha subobsoleta. Next base: position 1,620 of record JAABKK020044631.1, on the reverse strand, counting down.
ATATGTTGCTTGGCTGCACAACACAATGACAATTATTATAGAATGCGCGACACCGTCGTCTGTATGGCACGACGTTTGCTGGGTCCACTTCTTTTGTGTTTATTTATTTATATTTGTATTTATTTTAATCGGTATTTTAACTGTCATTTGCTTTGTTTGGTTTTTTTTTTTTTTTTTACCGAATCATAGATTGAAGAGAGTATAGACTCGATATTGGAATATTGAAGATAGATTAGAATGATTTGATATTTTTTTTTATTAGTACAAGTAATGCGCACAGTCGATTGTGTAATTTCCATTTTTTATGTCGAAATACCAAAAGACGCAGAATTTTTTTTTCATCAAAAAAAAAATATTTTTTTTGAACTATTTCGTTTTTGGGTCGTGGCACCCAATTTTCTTTTTTTTATGCACTTTTTTTACATATTGAGTTGGAACTCGGGTGCGGCCAGACGGATTTTAATGGTCAATATACCAAAAGACGCAGAATTAAATTTCTTACAAAAATAAAGTCGGCTACCAATTAATTGGCAGCTTGTTTTTTGTCTGTTACCCCCTTGATCTTGGGAACTAGTGAACGGATGGAGATAAAACTTATACTATGTTGTAGAGCAAGTGAATGTGATCTCAACTAAAAAAAAAACAAAGGTCATGGCGAAAGGTCAAAGGTCATGGACAAAGACTAAAAGTCAACTGTAATTTTTCTCAGAAACTAATGTACCAATCGGGATAAAACTTATACTATGTTTTAGAGTGTCTGAAATTGATTTTGACCACAAAAGGTCAAAGGTCATGGTCAAAGGTCAAAGCTCAAATTTTTAATTTTATTTTGTTTTCTCAAGAATTAATGGGTGGATAAGAACAATAATGATACTATTTTGTAGAGTGACCGAAACTGTTCTTCATCCCAAAAGGTCAAAAGTCATGGGCAAAGGTTAAAGGTCTATTTTTTGTTTTTTTTTTGTTTTCTCAGAATTTGATAAGTTACTATGTTTTAAAATGACCGAAACTAGTCGCTGAGCGGAGACTGTGGTTGAACATTTTCTATTGCAATAAATTTAATAGTCGAGACGTAAGAGAAAATGATATAAAATGATTACATTTAAAAATTATATGTATTAATTCCTGTATGATCAATACTTGATGTGGATAATGATCGATATCGATAAATTTCTGATTGTTTGACAGAAAAAATAATAAAAATCAAATGTTAAATGAATTGTTTATTCCTAAACGATCTGATTGTCATTCTTTGATCCCATTGTAATATACAATGATCTCCTAAATTAATAAAAATTGTTGGTTTAGGACGTTTCCGAAACGTTTACATCACTTGTTTTTCCCACTTATTTGCTCCCATAGTTTTTCTAAAAAAAAAGAAAAAATTGTCAAACCAATACTTGATTTTTACTTCATTTTTGAGAAATTTGAAAAATTTTGAAAAAAATCAAGTATTGGTTTTTTTTTTTTTTTTCTCCGATGCTAGTGGACGGATTTTTTTGGTTGAGTAACCAAAAGACGCAGAATTTTTTTTTCTGCAAAAAAAAAAATATTTTTTTTTGAACTTTTTCTATTTTGGGTCGTGGCACCCAATTTTCTTTTTTTACATATTGAGTTGGA
>JAABKK020044620.1:0-12672 GCA_011634745.2 Catotricha subobsoleta | reverse complement strand
TTTAACACATTGTAGATATTCCAATTTGTGTGTGTTCATATTTCACGTTAAAATTACATTAAATTTTGATGTACATTTTAATGTACGTCGCGCACGAATGGGTTAAGAACTTGTAAATATACAAAAAAAACTGAGTTATTTTAAAAAAAGTCACAACCCAGATCCCGATTTGGAACTACCCAAATAGCTTTTGGAACTACCCGTTTAGAGCGGAACTGCCCGTTATTTTAGTCCCTGCAATAGACATGTATAATACAAATATTACATAAGCTTGTAGAAGAAAATATAATATGCTGTGTAGCGTAGTTTATATATGCGATTTCCTGTTTATTAGGAATATGGCTGAATTCATTTAAATTTTTGCCAATGCCAAGAAAACTTTATATGTAAGTCAAAATGTTGTTTTTATATTACATACTGTATACAGTTATATATATATATACGTATATAAAAAGCAACAATAAATATAAAGGTTATTCAGTTAGTCATTAAAAGAGCTTACCTTTGATATCAACGTTTACCTTTTTTTATATCGGTGGAAATTAAAAAGAAAAATATTTGAATTGAACCATTCTATCAATTACATTAGAATTTGCATTTTAAAATAAAAGTGTTGGTTCGTAGCTCGTTGTAGTTTCGAACGCGTTATATGATATAAAGGAAGCGTTGTGATAGGCTGAACTGGATCCATTCCATCAAAGACAAGTATCTGATTCAATAATTTTCATTTCATATTTATTTTACCAATTAAATATAAAAAAAAACTTGTACGGTACCCTAAGAGTCAAATTTAAGCAAAGGAATTTTTCTCATAAGCTGAGTGCGGAGCTCTTGCATAGGAAGATAAGATGTACGGTTAAATATATTAAGTAATTAAGTTAAATTAATTAGAATTATCTATATTTTTATAGTCACATGAAATAATAATTACTAAAAATATTTTACAGAAGCTCAGAAAGTCACATTTATATAAGAAAATACACAATGATTAGAATGAAATTTATGAGCGATAATAAGCTTTATATGTCGCAGATAATTATCAGCCATAAAAATTGCTAAATTTAAAATTAATACATAGAAATGAATTTGAAAAATTCAATAATATAAAAATTTCTAGTCGATAGAGTAAATTGAATGTTTTAAGCACTATACCTACTTCTAACTAGAAATTATATTTAGAACGCCTACTAAGTATATAGAAAAAAAATGTAAATATAGTTGACTAATTATTATTAAAGACTTCGCTTTCTAGAAACCGCTAGAAAACTTAAAAATCAATAATATTACCTACACATATAGTAGTATAGTATCTGTTTTATTTTGTTATTTTGATTGCTTTCTACAATCGCAACACTTTTTTAATTTTATATATAGTATTAAAAAAAGAAGTTAAAAAGACATCCGTTATACTTATACTCATATAGATTCCATTTAGATGTCTAGCACAAAAGCATAGTTCAAATCCTACGTTTTCAAAGTCAGGAAAACTGTTAAACTTTAAATAAATATAAAATATTTTTCAAGCACGATATACTCGTGACCTAGTTTCGATCGATTATAAGATTAAAGACAAATGATCAATTTGCTGTCACATTACAAATAATTGAACATGAAAGCATATATTCAGTTACAGAACTGATGTTATCGTTATCTTTTTTACTTGACAACAATAATATGTAACAAATCAAAATTAAAATCAACAATTTGTCACAAAAGAAAATGTTTACATTCATCTTGATTTATAACTTACAATTATTCTGTAAACTATAATCTACGACAAATTATAATTTTAATCAATAAAGAATTAATATAACCACCTATGTAAGATTATGAACCAATAAAATTGTTTGCAGATACGTCAATAAAAATGATTTTCTTAAGTTGCATTTGCTATATATTATTTTTAATTTTAATTCACCGCGGGGTTTTATAATTTAAGTAAGTACAATCTGAGATTTTTGCATTGCTAAGAACTCAATGTTAAGTCAAAATTAAATTAATATGAAAGTCTTAATAGAAAACAAACTTAGAGCAATTAAAATTCTCAAGAAAAATGATCTTAAACATGTATTTGTCCTTTTTACTTGATTTGATATACATAATTTCAATTAATAATTTTTTTTAATTGTATATCTAACAATTTTATAGTTTAAAACAAGCGATTGTAGGTAGGGATGATTGGGGCAGGTAGGTACACCTTTTACAAAAATCATCTGTGTGTGCAACGATTTTTTTCAGATCTTATTTTATAAGATAGCTTCAATATTTAGCTTTACACATGATACCATTAAAGATAGCTAAATTTTCGACCAACCAAAATGTATGTTCTGTGTTTGAAACTTCAACTGAATAAAATAAACTTCCCAAATAAAATAAATAGAAATAAAATTATATTCAAATTGCATTCATTGACATCGTTTCAAGGGAAATGAATAAGAGAATAGGATACAATGAATCAAGAGGTCTTCCTGAAAACTGTGATTTCACATGCACATAACAATGGTTTTAGATATGTGTGTGCTACTACTGCGTCATTTATGCTTTTATGTGTTTATACATTTCATTCTTTATCACTTAAACTATTTGTTTGTTGTTCAAATTGCATAAACAAATGTTTGTATATTTCTTATGTAAACTTTAAATAAATTGTAAAGAAAAACATAGCGATTTATGTCTATTTCATAAAATATAGTAGGTACAATTTCAAATTGTCTAAAATCCATAGTCCATACACATTATATATTCGTCTACCACTTTATGGTCAATTGAAGATAAATAATTCTATAGTTTAAGTTAGAGTACACAATTTATAAATAATGAGTTGGAAGCTGTTCTAAATTCGAAATTGATTTGATTGAAATGGTGTATTTTATCAATAAATGGTCGAAAATTATTGTGGTGAGAGTAAAATATGTTTTTGTATTTTAAACAAAACAAGTTTTTGTAATAGTTTTCGTTTAAATTTTTTTTTTTAATAAATGTTTTCTATAAAACACAGCTACAATTTAATTTCAATAGCTGATAATAATACATTTTCTTAGTTTTACAAAAATGTATATACTTTTTACTTATATATAAAAGAAAATGCATTTTAAAGAAAATTTTTATTAAGTTTTTTTTTTTTTTTTCAGAAATACGTAAGCGAGCTATCAGTAGTAAGAGATTGTGTAGCAAAATGTCAAGAAAAAGGTAAGATATTTTAATTTTAAAAATATATATGTAATATAGCTCTCTAGTTATTTTATTCCATATTTTAACGAATTGAAAATTATTTCGAACCGGATAGAATTTAAAATTATATAGCATTTACATTTATTTATTTATTTTTTTAATAATCATATTATCACAATTTTTTTTTAAATTTTTCATTCTTAACTCTGATTTATGGTGATTTAACAACACATATATGGATGCCATTACATTGTATATAGTATGTTTTCGTTAAACATACAAATGGTACACAAAATGTTACACAAAATTCTATTTCAATATTTTGATATTATCATAAATCTTTGTCATTGCCATAAACGAATCGCTGTCACATTATTATTATGAGATATTATTATCACATCAAAATGATTATATTATATATTATAATGTCAGTTTAATGTATATACAACTGATATGATGCGATAAAATGGATAAATTTATATTTAAGGAAGGAATAAATGAATAGAAAAGTAGATCTGTTTTGAAAATTTTCTCAATTAAGTATTTGCTTATGACAATATAGAATTGCCACAAATTTCTACAGATTTATCTTAAATTTGTACGTGCTCATCATAAAATTTAATAGAAAATATACTATATCTTGTTTTGCTAACAATTTGTATTTTGATTAGTGTTTATAACTGTTAAATAAGTTACACCTCAATAACATTATAGTTGTAAGAATTTATATCAGTATAATATAATGTTTAATGATTAAATGTTTTTTCCCATAAAACATTCATAAAATTTATATATATAAATATTATTTTGGTTTACAGAGGTATGGGACACTCGTACATATTGTTGTAATCAAGAAGCCTGCAATGACGCATATTCTACAAGTCAACCAACTGCATTTGGTATCGTAATAATAATGCCTGTAATTTATAAAGTAATATCGTTTTTGGGCAGACATTAAAAATGCAAGCGATTTCGTTTTAAGTTATTGATTTCAATTTTTTTCGTTCTATCTTTTTTGTTTTTCTTTTATTTTAATTTTATATTTATTTAAATAAGTTTAACTACAAAATATAGATTTATGATTGTGTATATGTAAATGTTGTTTTACACATTTTTAAAAAGGAATCCTATCTATAAACATTTCACAATAATAATTTCAAATCAGATAAAACTTAAAATCCAGAAAATTTAAAAAAAATTAAATTAAAAAAAAAACTATTATATATAAAAATAAAGTATAAAAATTAAATAAAGATTTCTATTTAAAAGTACAAACGAAAAAAAAAACAAAAATAATGAAATAAAGACTTTATTTCGGAATATTCCAGTGTTTTTGTATTCCATATTGAACTATATTTTCATTTTCATTTCATATATAAAATATATATTTGAATTATGTGTGCGGGTATATCGATGTAACTATACTAAATATTATGATTATTTGTACGTAAAATTATATTATAATGGTTCCAGAATGAGTTTGTTTTTATTTCAATTAGTTAAAATTTAAACGTTCAGCGAAAAGTAATCAATTTATAAAATATGAATATAGTATAGCGATTTTGACCATGAAATATTTAAATGCGATGCAGTAGAAATCACAATTGCACTTAATTAGATGGAGTATCTATAATACAACAATATGGAAACATAGTTACATGCGTTTAACCAATGCTTTCTAAATTTCCTTAAAAAAAAAATTGAACAAGCGTACTAGAAAAAAGGCTCATTTAAAACAAAAAGAAATATTTGCGGTTGACTAACAGAACTCAGTATAATTCGAGAAACTATTTAAATATATTTTAAATGTGGAATAAAATGTAGCAGCGGAAAAAGGATTAAAGAGAATTACACTGCAGAATACAAAAAAAAAAAAAAAAGAAGAAAAATAAATAAATAAACAACTCAAAACATTAAATTATCGGCTTCCATTACAAATACACCACAAAGCTGACGTCACGTTTTTTTTTGTTTTTTTTTTATAAATGAATCAAAGAATTCTTGTTATACTTTGTTGTGGCTTTAATACGTATATATAATTAAACGGATTAATGGTACAAATGATATAAAAATATTTATTTCCAATTAAATATTTTTCTTTCTGGTAATTAATTCAAAAGATTTTTCTGCTGTTAATATATGTTAGTAATTAAACAAATTTGGGACACGAAACTAACTTTTAAGAACATACCAAATTAATAAATATATAGGTGATACATTTTAACAACGTAAAATAGGATTATTAGGGATATAGAGATTATATAGGTCATCGATTTATATAAATGGCAAAGTTTAATTATAGTTTATTATGAACTAAGGAATATTTTGTTTGCTATAAATACATTTATCTGTATTTCAAGAAAACAGCAAAACCAAAAACTTTGCACGAATTTCTTTTATAGAATACTATAAGTTTACAAACAAGTTAATCTAATTTTTTTTCTCAGGTATTAAATATCGTGATTTTTTAAAAAATGTTCAGCTATATTTTCAGACCGATATGGTCTGAGGTCTTTTCTACCTTATGGTTGAGGCAAGCACCTTGGAGACTGCAATAAAAAAAATATAACGGTAATCTTGAGATAAAATGAAACTCAAAAGACAATCGCGTACCGGCGGTTCTGAAAAATTTGATTAATTAAAGAACCAAAAAGAAGGACCTTTATTTTCGCAATCCACGTTTTGTTTAGTTCCTGAGATAATAAAAATGCTTTATGTATAATATAATAATATTGTACAGACCCCCTCTGTCAGACCAATAAGTGATAGCACCTCGTATAGTAGTTGCTTAAAAATCAAAACCAAAAAAAAAAAAAACGGTGTTCAATCGCTGCATTTTCTACTGGTTATTTACTGTAAATAAGTCAAATCGATGAGGTTAGAAAAAAAATCTAAAAAAAAACCCACCAAACAATCGATTTCATGACATTGCGTTAAAATCCATTCTTGTATTCGCATGAATATGCTGTACTCAAGCATTTACTGATACATCTATCATTTTAATCGAAAGCAATATGTTGTATTCTGACAATTTTTTGTTTGTGTCAGAAACTGAATGAAGAAAAATAATTTATTTGTTTATTTTCACAAATACTCCGCAGCACATATTTTTACGATGGTTAACACCTGCTTCAATTGAAAGCAATTAAAATATACAAGCATATATATACTATACTGGTTCTCAGCTATATTATTAATGAGTACAATAATTATTACTTAAATAAGTATAATTTGTTTTAAAAATATAGGCTTTAGGTAATATTTTCGTGAATTCAGGCATATTTTTATTTACGTCTCTCACAGTGATGCAAAAAGGAATTGAATATCGAACGTATACACTATTTTTTCTAAAAAAAAAATAGAATTAATATAATAATGTTCATAATTATTTATTCCATTTAGTCACCTTACTTACCGTTTCTTTTATATCTTATTAATTTCTTCATTTTGTTTTTTTTTTTTACAATTGACTTAATTGAAATGAGAAAATTCAAGAATAAATAGAAAGATCTCTAAAATAGTAGGTACATGTTAATATTACGAGTCAATTGTCGACTTTGTAAAAAAAATTGTAAAACAACTTAATAGATTGGATACTGGATAGCATAAGAATAGTATAGAAAAATATTTAACTTGTGTAATTTACTTTTTGACGTTCAGGTAACAGGGAAGTGTGTTAAAGTATATAAAAATGTTTTCCTGGATGATTATTGAATAATATTATTTATATTTTCTCATTACAAAAAAAAAAAAAAAAATTGGAAAATCATACGAATGATTTTCAAATGACAGAAAGCTCGCTCAAAATTTCATATTCCACACATAATATAATATATAACAATTTATATAAGAATATAAATTAAAAATATTTCGCAAATAAATTTTTTATTACAAAATGGTTAAAAGATTAATAATATTTCTTGCTATTTACACATTTAACGAAGCAATAATCAATATGAATAATAAAAGACAAAAAAAAAATATTCAAAAATTAATATACAATTTATATGTAATTGAATAAAGAAAAACCAATATATAAGCACGCGACATCTATTTTACATGTATGGATTCTATGATATGTATTAAGATACTCTTATAACTAATCATATATAATATAATATATATAATAACTAAACATCACCATGAACATGAACATCCACTTCTAGTGATTGCTAGTGGGATCAAGTGGTTTTTCATCTAATTGCGATATACATATATTATATATAGCATATAAATATGTCGATAGACTATAGCTATATAATGGCTAGAATCGGTTTAGTAAAAAGATACTTAAATGCTGTATAAGCAAATATCAATGTTGTAAGAAAATAGTATTCAATCAGCACGCAACAAAAACCGAAAATGAAATAAAAGTAAAAGAAGTAAAAATGCTTATAAATGATGAATTCCTAATTTTGTGACCGCTATAAACTTGAAGAATATTTTAATTAATTAGTGTTACAAAAATAATAAAAAAATATATATATATATAATAAATTATAATATAACACTTATGTAGTTAATTGTAGATTCCCAGTCTTCCTAACAAAACAAGTATAAGTAAAAAATTAATATACACTCTAACACACAAACTACAATTCCATTAAATTATATAACAATATTAATTTGTATAACCAGTTTTGAAGCACAGCAACAAATTTGTATCATTACAACAAATTGTAAATGACATTTTTTTTTTAAAACTAATTATCTTGAATTTAAAGTATATAAAAAAAAAATAATAAGAAAACAAAAAAAATAAATTATTTCTATATAAATATGTATTTGTATATTTATTTGCTTTAAATTTTGATTTTTGTGGGCAACATTAACATTAACAAAAAAAAATCACTTTGTTCTTTTAACATAATTCACTGCTCTCTTTTGTCAAAATAAAATATTCTAAATTAATTAATAAATTAAAACATAACAAAATATTTAACGTATTTAAAAATATAATTATAAATTTTTAATAAAAACCTAAACAAAATAATTCTAAATAAACAAAATTTTTAAAGTGTAAGTCATAATTAAACATATTATAAAGAAATGTATCCTAAAAAATAAACAAAAAAAACAGTTTTTTAATATAAAATATGAAAAAAAAACAACATATAATAAATAAATAAATAAATAAAATAATTAATTAACTCTATTATTACAATTATTATTGCTTATTTTTATTATTATTATTATTAATTATTATTTGCAATTAATATTTTGTTTTTTTTTTTAAAGTTATTATTATTTATATATTATTAGGTCGTTTCTCAATTCATAATTAGTCGCTAGATTAAAGTTTATTGCATATTTTTGCCCCCCATCTCACACGTAGGTAAAATTATTATTTAGCGTAATTCATAGGCTATAATAATAAGTTTAGCTATGTGTGAATTGAATTTGGCGTCAATAAACGTTGCGGCAAAACATTTTATTCCGCTATACGTCGCGTCGGCGGCGTATGATTCAAGTATTAAAATGCATTTTAACACAGTGATAATAACTATATTAATTTTAATTAATTACTTTCAGTTAATATATTTGTAATTATAATTTAAGGAAAACATATTTACAGTCATTGATAATATGTTCGGACTAATTAAAACTGAAATAAAAAAAAAATAATAATATTTATTTTGATTTTATTGGTCTGAAAATATGTACAATGACTATCAACATGGTTTCTCAAAATTAATTACAAATATATTAACTGTACGATTAATTAAAATTAATATACTTTATTATCGCCGTGTTAAAATTGCATTTTAATACTTGAGTCATACGACGCCTACGTCTGGCGGAAACATATAGTTTGGCCAACGTCTATCTACAAAATATATTATACCAAAATTATGAATTGATAAACATATATTCTTATTATAATAAGGTTAAATAATTTATTAATAACAATAATTTTGAACTATTTTTATTATTAAATATAATAAATAATAAAATTAATATAAAATATTGTAGTAAATAAAAAATTACAATACAATATATTAATTTAAAAAAAAAAATATATATATATAAATATATTATACATCGATAATATATATTATACATAAAATTACACACACACACACACATACTTCAAAAATCTATTGAAATAACTAAACTACAAACATTAGATTAAAATAAACGCTTTACTAGCTGGTAATTAGTTAACATAAACAGTATTATATAATAAAAAAAAAAAAAAAACAATACATATTATACTTAAAACTATAATTATATATATACAATACATGCATACAACTATATATTATGCACAAAATAGATAAAATCTAAAATGTGGTGCGATGCAAAAATGTTCAATCTTTCAAAAAATATTAAATTGATTTGCATACAAACATTTTGAAATAATCAATAGTACATCGCTTTAATGCAGTCGCATATGTTTTTTTCTTGTTCATTTTATTTTGTTTTTTAGATTTTTATTAAATATAATTTGTGAGTTTTCTTATCTATATGCGATTTAATTTCATTTTATTAAAATCAATTTATTATTCATAATTTTTGTGTTTATGGCTTATTATATATACATCAACATTGTTTTTAGATAGCACGCGTTCCACTTTAAATAGTTTCTTAGTATGTTTTAATTAAAATAAAGCGTTTTGCTTCTATTTTTTAGTGATAACTAAACGATGTTTAGAGATAAACGTATTCTTACTTCGTTTTTAATATATATAGATTTGCTCAAAAAAAGAAACAAAAAAAAAATATGTTAAGAGAACTCACTCAATTATATTAATTAAATTTATGTACATATACTATTTAAAAATTAAGAACCTAATTCGATAGAACTAAAATTATTATCAATTAATTGCCAATATAATAAATTAAAAAAAAAATCAAGGAAAATTATTTAAACTTAAAACAGCAAACATTTAATAAAGTTGGTTTAAAATTTAAAAAAAAAAAATGTTTTTCATTAATTTTTTTTTTAATCACATCAATATCATTTTATTAAATCTGATTATCCCTCATTTTCTGTTTTCTTACAGTAACTTTTTCTGTATCTTATATTTATCATTTACAGCCGACAACTGAAGTAAGTATACTCTTATTGTATCGTAGGTAATTAACAAATGTACAAGATGTCTCAGAATGAGTCCAATAATTAAGAAGTTTTTAATACTTTTTGAGTAATGCAAAAATAAATAATTATTATTTTAAAAATACACAACAAAAAAGATAAAAAATTACAGATATTCGCGTTTTTATTTATTATTACTAATAGGCGTCCATTTCGCCAGCAGCGGACAACTTTTAGGGCTATTGGACTAATGCTGTGATTTCCATTTCATTTCGTAATTGAGAGATATGCATATTTTGGTCGATATTAAGGTGGTATCTAAGGCACGAATTTCAAGCAACCTGTTAATCGACCGTCATCGATACCGGACCCCCATAAACCATATTATAAGTCAGCGATTCAACATCATTATTAAAAATATTTTCCAACAGCTAGAGACGCCAAATAGCACGTCAAATAGCCCGTCAAATAATAGCACAGATCAGTAATTCACGACCTCATATTGCTCATTATTTATTAATAATGCCACTTGGGAAACAAATATAGCATAATAAAACTTATGAAATTCTATTGTCTAAAGAGGTTTTTTTTTTCCATCTCAATAAAATTGCTGGCGAACTAATATTATAGGAATATTTTTTAAAAACATATATAAGTAATAAAGTAATTTATTATAGCCGTCAAAACCAAACTAAACCAAAATATAAGTAATGAAAATTACTAATACAAAACAAGAAAATACGGTACTCTATTGGTAGAAATTTAATTTTATAGAAGCGTTCATTCATGAATTGACGAAATATTTTATTACATACAAACAAAGGTAACTATTTTGATACGATAAATTATTAATAGAGCTGACTGTATTTACAAAGTTCAAATTTTGTTCTTTAGGCTTTATTCACATGTAATATACCTTAAGTCTAATGCTTAATGACATTGCGTATTTTTCTACCAATTACAAACATCCAGAGGTGGACTGGTATTGTTACAAAAACAGGCCTGTAACGTGGGTACAGCCCCCCTCCCCCCTATAATTTTTTCTAAATATATAGTATATATAGTAGCTTTTATCAGTTTTGGAAAATACGATTTGAATTTTAGCCGCGGTTTATTTGAATTTTTGTGAAAATAGTAACTTTTTCATGTGTTCAAAAATACGATTTGCATATTGCACGGTTTCTTTTGCATAAGTTTTTACATATATATATAAAAAAAAATGGTCATACAATTTTTGTGATAAACTATATACATTTTTTATTCTATTTCCATTTCTTAAATTTAGCCCCTACCAGTAAAAAAAAGTATTCTACCAAATTATTTTTTTTCGTTGCCTCAGCATGAACCCAGACCAACCAACCAAATAATATATGAACATGAACTACATATACCTATAGAAATTACATATAACATACATATTATGGTGGATCGAATTTGTTTTTCTTACCTTCTACCATTGTTTTCTGAGTTGCATTTTGTCTTCTTATTAACGTGCTAATAGTATTTTGAAAATAAATGCGATCTTCGATGTGCTGTAGCGACCTACAAGGTAAAACCTCGTGGCTTTTTTTAACCTCGAGGTTTTTTTTAACAACCAAGAGGCCTACGTTGTGGGTCGCTACAGCACATCGAAGATCGCATTAATTTTCAAAATCCTTTTAGCACGTTAATCAGAAGATAAAATGCAACTGAGAAAACAATGATAGAAGGTATGAAAGAAAAATCGATCCACCCTAATACATATAGTATTACAATAAAAATAAATTAATTAAACTTTTGAATTTTAATCTTTACTTGGTGGGATCACTTAGACAGATTACCAGTGACTAATAACAGGTAGTTCCGCTCTAAACGGGTAATTCTAAAAGATACAGTGCAGCCAACGAGTCATGACCAACATGGCGTCAACTGCACATATTTTTCTCCTTTTTTCCCCTCATAGTCTATTGTTTTTGATACGATGCGCAGAAAAAGACAAATTTCGTGATTCATGACTCGTTGGCCGCAATGCATTTGGGTAGTTCCAAATAAAAATATCGGTTATGTAACTTTTTTTTTTGCAAATAATAAGTATTTTCGCATATTTTCAAAGTTCATTAACATTAACGCTACGTTTACATTAGGCACTAGAAGTTAAGGCATATTCTATTTGTCTGAAGAAGTGAAGATCTTCAGTTCTTCACTGAAGGGAGGCTGTTCTATTTACCTCTTCAGTTGTTTGCTCACGAGCCGACGGCTACTACCAATATAGACTATAATATATTATTTAAAAATGGAAATAAAGGTAATTATTATTTCATCAATAATTTGGTAATACTTACAAGTAATCAAGGCTGCGACAGTTACTTTTTAAAAGTAACTCGTTAGAGTTAGTCGTTAGTCACTATAAAAATAATTTCGTTATAGTTAGTCGTTAGTAACAAAAAGAAATAACGCGTTAGTCGTTACTCGTTAACTGTTAG
>JAABKK020044609.1:0-12672 GCA_011634745.2 Catotricha subobsoleta | reverse complement strand
GGATTCAAGAATACACTTTAACCACTCGAATAAATACCATGCGAATATAACATGCGAATCATACCATTCGAATAAAATCGTATACGAATAATATTCGAGTGATTCAAGAATTGGCCCCGCATGCGTTCATGAATTTCAATAATCGAGTATATTCGTTTTTCAATCTAGATAAGAAGCATTATTATATTCAGATAAATATAGCAGTCGGCTCGGACTCATTATTGAACCGCAAGATTTTGCCGGTTTGGGTCCGAAACGATTTACGGAACCAGTAGAAAAAGTGGGTCCAGGTCCGAACACATTTTATTAACCGGTTCGACGTCCTGGACAATACTAGATGCCAATAATTGTGCATGTATTGGGGTATGTGGTTTTTATATGAAAAATGGCACTTTTTCGACCATAATAAAACAAAATAAATATTTCCCATGGTGGTATTATTAAAAATTTATGTAAATAAATATTATCATTTCTTATGGTTATAAAAATAAAAAACCGTTGATATATTTAGCTTATCATTTTTTAATTCTATTTTTGAATATCCGATGTCGCACATTTTGGTCTGTTTTGATCACTCCGTAAGCAGAGATAAAATAAATAAAAAACCACAGTCCCCAATTATACATACAAAAACAGCGCCATGACTTGTAGTAAAGTAACTGTGGCAAGTGGCGGCATAAAACCATGAAAGTACTATACAAGTATATGTATAAGTTAAACCTGTGATAGTGGTTAAACTGTTCAGAGTAATAATTCTATTGAGTATGTAATATACATTGTTGATGCAAAACACAAACATTAGCACTAGAAAAGTCATAAGATAGAAAGTTCAGAATTTTATATACTTTATTAAGCTTATACTATAATAATGAGTAATCATTACTTATTATTAGAAATCATTTTCGATATTTTTCGTTAATCAATTTAATTAAGTAAAATTTGATTTGATCAACAGAAATACATAATTATTAAAGTATAATTTTGGAGTTACCGGTATTCTCATTTTTATACATACACAACACATACATATATACATAATCACTTATTAATTACATATAGCTAATATATATGCAATATGCATAATAATATATTTGTTGAGATTAGTAGTGGGAAAATGTTGTGGTAAAAATGATACGTAAAAAAAAAAATATTCAGAATATAAGTAGTACTTATACCCGCATACACTTATATATATTTTCAAAAGTCAAAACAAGTTTAGTTTATTCTGAATAGTCAAGCTATTAACAGAACAATCAAAATTCATTCTGTGTTGTGGTTTCTCTAAAGTTATAATTATATTGAAAAACTTATTAGTTTTTATAAAATGGCCAATAAGAAATTTTTAACATTATTTAATGGTTTAAAAATGCCATCACTTGGTGTTGGTACCTGGCGTGTAAGTAATAAAATTTTGTGAAATTTAATTGTTGATATAAAAATTCAATAAATGTTAATATTTAATGCAGATAAGACATAGAAAATATGTGTTTTTTTTTTTTTATTTATTGAACTATTGCTATTACTATTTATGTGGATATAGGAAAATGTTTATCATAATTTTTATAGAATGTATATTATAAATTCTATGTGGTCAATTTTGTGGTATATTTTTCGGGTTTTATAAGAAATTTTACACTGTTTAAATAACAGTTTTCTGTATTTATATGTGTATTGATGGGAATTTTTGATGTACATTTCTAGAAATTTCTAGATAAACGGATTATTTACTAATATTTTTCTCATTATTTTCACATCACAATATTTTATTTGATTGTCAAGGTCTTAAAATTACTTTCAAAATCATATCACTTGAATATATCACCTAGTTGTTATACGATCATTTATTTCTTTTTCTCTTTTTGATTATTTAAATTCTATGTTCCTATTTATAAATATTATAGTTATATTTAACTGTATCTAAAAAAAAAAAGAAATCTTATCTTGTTTATAAAAAAAATTATTTGATAATGGAAATGTAGCCTACAAATTATAAAAGTACATATATTTATTGTTAGTTCTGTTGACTCAGTAAATTTTATGCTTAAATATTTTTTAAGAAAAAATCCTTTCAATATTAAATAGTAATTGTGTGATTAACATGGCGTTTTTGTCTTATAGGCACCCGATAGTGAACTTGAAGCGGCACTTGATCTTGCGCTTGAAACCGGTTATCGGTAAATATTTATATATATTAATAGTCAATCATAAAATGAAATATTTTCTAACAAATTTTAAATGTCATTGTTTCACGCATTTTATTTTCTGTTAGTCATATTGATGCAGCACCTGTCTATCAAAATGAAAAGGCAATCGGAAGAGTTTTAAAAAAATGGATTGATTCAAATAAAGTAAAACGTGAAGATCTATTTATTACAACGAAATTACCACCACCAGGTATTATCAATATCATTATAATGTCATTTTATATTGTTATTTTATTTTCAATTGATTATTAAATGTATAAATCAAATTTTATATATTGAGAATCTACATCAGGGATGGGCGTAATTTAATTACTTGTAATGCAATTACGTAATTCATTATATTTTTTATTAAATTGTTTCAATTACCATTACATTTTTCGTGTAATTTAAAGAATTTAATTCATTAAATTTTTAAATACATTTTCGTGTAATTTATAGAATTTAATTCATTACATTTAAAATTACTTTTTTTTTGTGCAACAAAGTGTAGTTAATTAAAATATTTTCCAAACAATCACAATTTTTCTTCCTATATTTTATATTTGGGTTAACAAAATTATATACAATAAACAAATAAATAATTATTTAAATTGTTTATTATGGCAAATGTGTTCTATAGACTACTTGTTTCATATTCTTTTTATACATTTTTAATTTTTTAAACATTTATAATGCATTACATTTACATTATTTCCTTACATTAAAATATTTCAATTAGAATTACTTTAATTGCAATTTTTTTTAATTAATAATAAATTACGTTTTGTAGTAATTGTAATGCACTTTTTGAATAACACATTACATTTTTCATGTAATTTGCCCATCTCTGATCTAAATGACCCGGTTACAGGTAATCGAAAGTGTAGAATATCTAATTGAAATGTCAATTGTGAGCATTCTCTATTTACATTTAACGTTTATCTAAAAGGTCGTTCATGTAGATTCGCTATTTATATTTACGTGTATATTAACTATTCTATTAATGCTTTTGTCATGACAATTTGTTTAAGGTCATTACTTTTAAATTAAATATTAATCCGTAAAATCAATTAGGTGTTAAATTTGTAGAAACATAATTATATCCAAGAATTTTGCCATTAAATTTTGTTCGTTTATAATTTTTAAAATAAAAATTTATTTGCGCAGGTAATCGTGCAAGTTCCGTTGAAAAGTATCTAAATCAATCTTTAGCTGATTTGCAATTGTCTTATATTGATCTATACTTAATTCATACCCCATTCGCTGTACCCGATACCGATGGTGATTTCTTAAAAGAGGAAAATGGTGATGTTAAGTTGGATTTGGAAACTGATCATGTTGCTACTTGGAGGGTATTTTGTCTTCTTTTATATTGTTGATATTATTATGTATTTTCAAAACGGGTATTTTTAATATTTGTATGAATAAAATATTTTTAGAAATTGGAGGAGCTTGTTTCGGCAGGTCGCATTAAAAGTATTGGAATATCAAATTTCAATCTAAAACAAGTTCAACGAATTGTGGATAACGCAGTTATTAAGCCAGCATGTTTACAAGTTGAGTTGCACATTTATTTCCAACAACACGAATTAGTTGATTTTTGCAAAGCAAATAATATTGCTGTCGTTGCATATGCTCCACTTGGTTCACGGGGTATTAAAGAATTGTATAAGCAAACTGGAATTGAGTAAGTATTTTCTATTTTCTTTGCTTCATATAAAACATTATTATTTATTTTATTTTTTTTTATTATTATTTTATTATATTTAATTGAATGAAGATTAAACGTACAATGTTTTTTTGTTGTTGTTGAGACAATTACTTTTAATGCTCATTTAATTTAAAATATAAACAAAATGATGAATATGTGAGAAGTAATTTTATTTAATTTAAATTGCTAACAATGCTAACAATGATAAAATTAAATTAATTATATTTTAAGCCATAAAAATATTCTATTCTTTAAGTCAATTTGTAGTTCTTTTCTTTTTTTTATTATTATTTTTACATTTAACATATACATAAATTAATACACATTTATTTAAAATTATATCACCTTAATCTGTTCACTATTGTTCCATATATTATAGACGAGACATTCCTGATCTATTGGACATTCCAGAGGTAAAAGCAATTGCTAATCGTATGAACAAAACACCAGCTCAGATTCTTTTAAAATGGATCTTGGAACGTGGAGTGGCGACGATTCCTAAAAGTACAAATCCAACCAGACTTCAACAAAATTTGGATTTATATGATTTTAATTTAACCGATGATGATATGAATGTATTAAAAGGACTTGATAGAGGAATTCGGGTTTGCGATTTTGATTTCTTTCCAGGGTACGTGATATTTTTAAATTTATTAAAATATTAGGATATATATTGAAAAAATGTTTCATTTAACTTGAAACAACGACAACAACAACAAAAAGCAAAGTGGGTGGTTTTAGAATTTTTTCATGAACCTGAAAAATAAATATGCAAAATAAGTGTGACAATAAAAAGTATTTTACAGCAATGAAATACATATAAATGAAAGACCAATCAAAATATATATGAAATTTTCAAATTACTATCGATGCTAAACTGAAGGGCGTCACTTAATATTATTTAAATAAAAATTATATCAATCTTAAACTGAATTCAGAAAAAAGTTATTTTGTGGAAGAGTATATTCCTCTAAAAAAAAAAAAAAAAACTAAATCGTGCCAATTCGTAGCTACGGATTCATTAGAATGTTCAGTTTAAGATTCATACTTTTCATTCATTATAAGAAGTAGCAGCCATAACTTTTTACTTTTATGAAACTTACATTTTTTTGTTGATTAACTACATGAAACATTAATACTACACACCACCATATTCTATATTTCATATAAACATTTACTAAACTGTTTATTTCTATTTATTTTTTTTTAGAATTAAAAAGCATCCAGAATTTCCATGGTAAATGAAGGAATAAAGAAAAACTACAAAAATAATTCGGCACATAATATATTATATAAATTTGGTACATTACAAAATACATAGATATTTGAGCTGCAATACAATTCAATTTCAATTTCAATTTAAAGTTACAATCAATAAAATATATGTGAAAAATAAAATAAAAAGCATTTAATAAAATATACAAAAGTGTCATATCGTCGGCCTAATATTGTTTAAAGACAAGTCATTTTTTTTGCTACACAATTTTGATCGTTAATGCATAATGCATAAGGATCAACATCGTATAGCAAAAAATTTGACTTGTCTTTAAGCAATCTTAGTCCGACGATATTTGATTTCAATAAATAACAATTTTCGTTTTTTTTTTTGTTTTATTATGAAAATATAAATTAACTTTAAAAAGAACAAGTTTTCTGCAAATCAAGAAATATTAGATATTTAAATGTTTATCATAACATCAAGGAAACTTTCGGGTAGTACATAATACGTAAATTACTGTAAAAATATTTTGGATCTTAAAATAAAAAATGATAAAAACCAAAGAATAAAGAAATAATATTTCCATTAAAGCAAAAATATGTTATTTTTAACAAGCGAGTAACCTAAATTTCGGTCAATAACAAAATTTCGGTGATGGGCGCCTATTTACACATTAGGCTTATTACATACAGGCTGAACTTTCTACGCTAAGTCGAGGATATGTCATAAACTATAGATCGAATCATTTTCGATTAAAACAAGAATTGTTAAGCCTTGACGAGACTGACATTTTTGATATAGAAAGTTTTAATCGATTTCTTCTAGTTTGTGAGATATTTTCGTTAGACGAAAAATTGCATGCAATTTTATTGTAGTTGATGTATTGCACGCTTAAACAGAAATATCTAACAAACTAAAAGATATTTGATAAAAACTTTCTTTAGCAAAAATGTTAGTATTGTCAAAATACTAACAATTCTCTTTGTACCCGAAAATGATCTGACCTATAGTTTATGAAATATCCTTGAGCCAGTATAAGCTATAATGTGTAATAGGCGCTGATGACAAAAAAGTAAATAAAAATAATATTGAAATTTTGATCACACTAAAATTTGAACAAAAAAAAAGAACTTAAAAACAAATTAAATAAATATTTAAATGATAAAAATAGATAAAGCTTAAAGCAATCGAATCAATTGGTAACTGGAAAAAAAATAATTAAAAGAACTGATTTGAGATTATATATTTTCGTATCTTAATTAAATTGTGAGTATTAAAGGCACAAGTATCGAATTAACTGTTTTAAGCGTATTAATTCCTTGCTGTGAGTATTAGGTAAATCTTTAATTTCATAATAGCTTTTTATAAAATCTATAAATGATAAAATGCGTATAGTTTTTAATTGAAGTGGTCCAATCGACTAATAGAAAAAAGATCGTAAAAAAAATTTGATGGACTCCGGCACTTAGACCATAATCAGAAGTTTAATTCAGAGTTTAATGTAGGTATATCTCAGGGAATCGCATATTACAAATATATATATGGAATGCTTTCAGAAGATTAGAATGTTTTGGAATAATCTTCAATCATTTTTTCTTTTTAAATACAGTCTGCACTAGAATTTAAAAAAGAAATTTCAAGTCATAGAACCTAGTTTTTTCGTCACAATATTATTTTTTTTATTTCAAATTTTTCCTTTTGCAGAAAACTACACCACTAGCTATACACAAAATATTATAAATCAATTAATAAATAACATTAATCACAAATTACATTACAAAAAAAAAATAAAAATAAAAAACTACTACAATTATATTAAAGAAATATGTATAAAAGCAATTTTAAAGCGGTAACAAAAATATATATATATATTTTTTTTTGTTTTGTCATAATTCATAAAAACTAGAGTTAAGAGTTTATTAAGAAAAATGGAATATTTGTATAAAAGTAAGTAGACCCTACTTACGTTGTACGATATTCGGAATTTACTGGATTTCTGAAAAACGAAAAAAAAGAAAAGAAAAGAAATAAAATTATGAATTTGTGTTTAAACTTACACATTCTTTTTGATTCCACCTACCGTATATTTGGCGTTGCAGGAGATTCCTTAAGAGCATTTGTCGTTAAATTAAAAATCACCACTAAAAGACACAATAAAATTGGACCAAATATTGCGCCTTCCCATCCCAACCAAAACATTCCACCAGCAATTGATAGACCAGTTAGGTATGCATGTCCACCGCTATTTAAAATCATAAATTGACATTATTTCAATACATTAATTTCATACATGTATTGTATGTAAGTTTGTACGGTAATGTATATGCGTAGTTCATTTACCCGCTAACATCTGCATAAATAGCTGGATCTACAAAACTGGTTGGAAACAATACATGTATCAATAACAAAACAATTCCAAGTGCGAACCGATCTTGGATTAACCACAAATCTAAAAATGCTGGTATGCTGCACCAGTATGTACCTAAAAATGGTACAGCTGCTAGAATACCAGCAAAAACTAAAAAAAAAAAATGAAACAAACAAAAAGAAAAAAAAAGTAATAAGTTACGATTTAATTATTAAGATTCAAAATTGAAAATATTCAAAAACAAAAAATTTACCAGCTGGTAAAAATACAACGCGTGCACCAAAAATAGTATGCGTCAACCACATAAATAATCCATGAAAGAGTGCCAATTTAGCACTAGCTATCAAAACACTAGATATTGATGTTTCAATAGCTTCAGCAATACGTTGACCGGAAGAAAATCCAAGATAATTTGTAGCTGCCAATGGATAATACTTTTCTTCGCTACTGCTCAATAGATAAAAAAGAGCCGTCATGAAAATTATCTAAAAATCGATTTTATTATTTTATATATAAAATGGAAAATATATAATTATAAAGTTATCTGTGAAACCAACCGAATTAACAACAAATGTTATAACAGCGTGTCCGCCGCCCAATAACATTGACATCAATGTTCCAATAATTGAAGTTAAAATATTTAAATTTTGTTTCACAATTAACCACACCGAATCCATAACTTCTAACAGCATTCCAATATTCGTTTTAAATAAACTGATCAAACCTTGTTGTGCAACTGAAAAAAGCTCTTTAAAATGTAAATTGCTATTATTAATATTTCCAAGCAAACGAAGCATATTGAGAGTTAAGACATTTTTTTTTTTTTTTAGAAAAAATAAAATAATTAATTTTGTTATTCAATTAAAATGTTTGCTAGAATGCCATTATTAAAATAATTTATTTTTAGTTTATCACATATTGGTTAGTATGCAGTATTTGTTTTAGATATATGTTTATAGATTAGATATAAAAGTAGCCAATTAATTTAATATTATATTAATGTAATTATGGTATAATATTCATTTGTATACCTTCATTATAGACAATTTCACCAATTGAATCTGTAATAGCCGTAGAAGGGACCACTGGTCCATTAGTTGTACCTTTTTGTTTATCCATCCAATATTGTATCATTCGATCCCAAATACTTAAAATCTGATTTTTCAATTTTTTCCGTTGTTCTTTGTCGGCATCTTTCAGAAATTCATCAACATATGTTTCAATACCTGTACGACCATATTGGTATGCATTCTCTATAACATTATCAAGTGAATCTTGCATGCCTATACAAGAAGGAACATCACACACAATTTATTTATATTATTTTTTTTTTTATTACATATTTAAATAAAATGAATTTGAATATTAACCTTCTGGAAACATATCCATTAATTCTGGACGATGATTTAATGTATAATTGACAACATCACTACCTAATTGTACAACGGTTATAGTTTCGGAATAAATTTCAACCGCACAAAAAACACTTGCAAATATAACAATAAATATTAATAAAATAATCATAATGATTGATGATGCGGTATCAATGGAATCCTTTAGTGTACACCGAACATATTTGTGCACTTTGCTATTTAATTTAATAACACCGGGTAAACAAATTGGTAATATAGCTGAATGTCGGGGTACAATCCAATTCTAAAATGAATGAATTATAGATAAATAGTAAATAAATACAAAATTTCTAACTACCGATTTATTGAAAATAGTCAATTAATCAGTTTGCTTTAAATTACCTGAATGATCGTTATTAATTCTTTCAGCTTACCAATCGCATAATCTTTAATTCCAAACATAACAATTAATTTATTAAGCAGATAAATTATAATTGGAATGAATGCTAAAAATAGCATTAACAATTGTTTATACAATATTGTGATTAGGCATGCTAAAAATAGAGCTTTAAAATAGATGTCGCTCTGTTTTTTTGTTGTATCTGTAGGATCAATGGATTGAGTATTTTGTGTTCCGCCAGTTTTTAAATTGAGCTCTAATTTTTTTTTTATCAGGCCTGTTTCTTCAAGTAACTGTTCTGGTGAAGCTGAAAGATTTTCTACAGCTGATGGAACCGTGGCGGCTACTTGACGATTCGGTGTTGAATTAAATGTTGGTGAATTCCAAAAACTTGCACATTTATCCAAAATCGATTGATTATTTTCGTCATTAGTATCATTATTTGTATCATTGCCATCATTACATTTTACATTATAAATAAGTCCGATGAATGCATAAGTTAAAGCGACCAAAAATACAGGAACTTGTAATGCACCCAAAAAACTACATACATATGCAACCAATACTACCCACAGGGTTTGTCCAATTAACATAAAATAAAATGAATTGTCTTGTTTCCATAAAAATGTTACGAATGTCATGTAAATAATTAAGATAGCAATAACCTAGAGTAAAAGATAGTAAATGAAAAGTATGACAAATAAAAATGATGATTCATTCACAGGAATATTTGAACTTACAATTTTATAGTCTAGAGAGCCTAGCACATTCGTGCATAATGTGTGCCACCATCGTATATATCTCCATGTAACACAAAATATACCTTTGGGTGCATATGCAACGAATAACCGTAATAAAAGTAAACCAACTGCGCCGCCAATTAATATTTGCATATGTTTTATGAATGAATTCCATAAATATGCTCCAAAAGATTCTAGCGCTTCAATAGGTGCCAATGCAATGCCCACTAATAAATGTGTATCATCATTTTCCAGCCGATCAAACCAACATTTCAGAGACGATGACAAACTATATTTGAAAGGAAATAGAACGGCACCAACTAATAAAGCCCATAGCAATGGCTTCAAAAATGGTCCCAACACTAAACAAACAGCTACACTGGATGCAACAACAATCACAATAACAAAATTATATATAGCACCCTTTAATTGGGACTGTTGAGTCATATTACTTTTTAAGTTTCCCCACAATTGGTAGAAACTGTCACTAGCTTTTTTATATACAGGACTAGGTCTTGCACTCATTGCGATCGATTTAATTATGTGACATACTTTTTTCTATTCCAATTTTATTATCAATTAATTTTATACTTATGACAAGAAAAAAAAAAAATTGAAAAATCTTGTTCAAAGTTATTTTTGTGTATACCTAATCTCTTATAACAAAACTATACACAACACCGCGCCCGCAAATGTCAATGTGTTTAGCTATTTGGATTATTTTCGTCGATGATTTAATATCATAGTGCTGCTGATCATTTAATAATGAATTTTCTTTCAATATTCCTCTAGTGTGCATTTATTTATTTTCAACTAGATGGCATTGAATCTAGTTTGAAATAAGATTTTCTAAGTAAATTTTTTTTTTTTTTTATTGAAATTTTATTTGTCTTGTTGCTACCTTGTTTAATGCTTATACGCTTATTACATCAGCTAAATTATACTTAATGTAAATTGGAAAACATCAACTTTATACATGATGGACATTTGTATGTGAAGAGCAATAAACCAGCAATTAAATTAAATAAATTCAAAGTCAAATCTTTTATTCAATTTCTTAATAAGTACTTTATTGATTTAATTTATACCTAATAGATTTACAGACCTAATACTACGTATTCAATTTATTTTGCAATAAATTATAGATGACTTCAAGGCAATCAATACTTGGATTAAGGCTCTATGGGAAAAAAAAGTAAAGAAAACTAAAATTGTAATATTAGTTCATTCATATAAAAATTGATACACTTATTAATGATGATTCATATACAATAAATGAGAAATTGAACACTTACCGATAGCAAAGGGATGATTGGTTCTTTTTTATATTGATCACCTTTGGTCAAAACAATCAACACATATATTACTTTAATCTAAACCGATAAAAAGATGAAAATAGATGTCAATTAAGTTGTCGAAAGTAATTTAGAGAGAATATGGCTTAAAATGCATTTAAAACAAACCCCAAATATTATTTCATTTATAACAATGTCATGTATATTGGTTGTTAATAGAAATAAATGATTGGTTCGACCTAAAAAATGTTGTGTAGTTCGTTGAAGACAAAAGTCTCGGACAAAGATAATTTTTTCTGAAAAGAAATTGCAAATACGAAAATCTTTATTTGGTTGGTGACACACAGTTTTCGTTCATTTTAAATTAATGGATTTCAATTGGACTTACCAAATTCAACTAAATACATTAATGAATACAGTTGCATCAATACAATTACGATGAATATTATGTGATGTAATAAATATTGAATTGGTATGAAAATTACACAAAATATGTAGCATAAAAGTATATAAGCAATCTGTTTAAATTTCGTATTTTTATTGTGATTATAAGAGAAATTATTCAAACTAATTTCTAGTGAATCAACTGATATATGATTTATGACCATTTTTAATTGTTTACCATCAATTGTATGGTAAAATTCTTTTTCAGTATTATTCATTTCGTTTTTTATTTCTATTGTTTCAAATAAAGTTTATTATTACTTTTAATTTCGAATCGAATTTGCTTACAATACAAAACTTTAATTTTATCGTATATTTATTGTTTTGTTTACATAAAAAATAAATCAATGTACATACATAATATTATATGTAAGGTTATGTAGTATGTATTTCGAAATTTATTTATTTCATTTTGTTTACGTCGACATGTTTTCTATTCAGATAGTAATAACAAAATATTGTAAATAATAATATGTTGAATTGAAAAAGTACTTAAAAAAAAAAATGGAAAATAAATAGATTTGTTTTAAATGTTTTCTAATTATTTGTATATTTTTAATTTATATACCTACAGAAATGTCATATGATTTTCATTAAACAAGGTAAAGGTAGTACTAAACATAAAAATTGTTTTCAGCATTTTGTTCAATTGATGTAATAGCACGATATCACTACAAAAATGAAAACTCTATTTCAAAACAAATATATAAATAAAAACAATGAAAAATGGTAAAATGGTAAAATGGTAAAATGACAATATTCGCCTATGTCGTTGCAAATAGATGGAGCTAAAAACATGTAGTTAAGCACTGTCAAAATGTAGATTTTTTTGTTGATAAATTTGGATATTTTCAATTATGTTTTTTTTAAATAATAATAAGTGGTATTTAAATGTTCGATTAAGTTTATAATTAATAATTAATATGTTCTTAATCATATTTAAATAAAATATGTGAAAAT
>JAABKK020044598.1:0-12673 GCA_011634745.2 Catotricha subobsoleta | reverse complement strand
AAGCGTAACACAGCACCAAACCCCTCCCCCCCCCAAAAGCGTTACGTAATATATGAACAGCGCCTATATTTATATTTTTTCCTGAAATTGTCACATTGTTTGTAAGATTTCAAAAACAAAATTTTAAAATAAAATATATTATTATATGTGGCAACTCTGATTTTTAATCAGATGTTGGCGAAAAATTTGATCGAAATATGATCTGAGCGCAATCACCTACGTAGTGTTTTAGCCATGATAAAGTAAGCTAAATTCCCCCAAATCCTACATGTATATAAATTTATAGGCACATGGTTTACGAATTAGAACCAATCTGTTTTAATTTTAGTATCATGAAAGTTACAATTTCTTGATTTTAAGTACTGACCAATTCAACTTTCTATGCGTTCTAATTTGTAAGTTTCTACTGTATTTGGTATTTCATATTATGTCTTAAGAATCGGCTTAACAATAATAACACAATATGTACTTAAAACCTTTCCAAAAATTTACATAACCTTTTCTTTATTCAATAAAATCGATATTAAAACGTTCCCTTGGTTATAAATACTCATAACATTATAATAATAATCGAAATAAGTATATATATATATATATATATAATATGAGATTGTGCGATGTGGTAAATTTTCTTTCTAAAACGGCATATACATATTTTGATTTATTGTTATTTTGAGTACACATTTTTTTTTATTATTATTATTATACATATATAATATATATGTTTCATTATAAGATTTTCAATCGTATTATAAAGTGCCCCATAATGACGCACAGGTTAAGAGGCTATCAATATTAATATCAAATAGATAAAGTAAAAAATAATCAGATTTTCAGTACGTTTCATTGTATCCCCAAACCACCGATTAAAAATCAAAAAAAAAAAAAGAAAAAAATATATCCGACCATAAAAACAATTTCATTGCATATTGAAGAAAAAAGAGAATATAAAAAAAAAACTCACGTACAAATATTATTGGTAAATAAACATCTTTATTCTTTCATTTAATTTCTTTTTAATCCACTTATTCTTTTATCGTTTTTATTATTATTATTTGATATGCCTTCGTTTTTTTATTTAATTTTTTTTTTCTTTTGCTTTTACTACCAACAAGTCAAAGAAACGACGGCAAAAATAGAACATTTATTATAATTTATATATATGAGAAAAAGATGTACCTCAAATAAATGTCTCCCCTAAAAATGAAATTGAAATAAGACGTAAAAAAAAAATAAATCTATCACAAATCTGTTTGTTTTTATTCGTTAAACTCACCATTCGCATAAAGATGATGGTTGCTTTTGATGTAGAGTATAGAATTATAGATATATGAAACAGGTGAATCGAAAATGTATTTAAAAAATAGAATGTATGACAAAAAAAAAAAGAAGAAAATCACATCATTTGCGACATAAGTACCTATAACTTAACGTACGAATGACTTATTTGCTTTCTTTCTTTCTTTCTTACTTACTTATTTTTTCTTTTTCTTTTTCTTTTTTATTTCCATTATTCCAATATAATAATCATATTTTATTTACGAAGACATTTTTTTTTTCGTTTCAAATAATATGAATGACTGATTCTAATCTTTGGATGAACGTGAACAGTTTTTATAATATTTAATGAACAGAACATCTTGTGTATTAATATCGAGATTAAATATTATCATTTTTATAATATATTTGTGGGCACATTTCATGTGTCATGTAAATTTAAAAAATATCAAAAAAAATCTTGGCTAAATTTCAAAAACCAACAAAAAAAAAATCTTTAATCAAAATTTCATAAAATGATGTGAAAAAAAATAATAAATAAATACAAAATTATGTATTTAAAAAGAATGAAAAGAAAATATCGCAAATAATCGTTATTACTTATTATAATGGCCTTGTCTAGATGATGATCGTTATGATGTTTTAGTACATGCAGATATAATAAGATGATATGAAGGTATTCCGTTAACCTATTACTGCATAGAAAATATTATTATGTATTGATATATTTTTTTTTCTTTCTTTTCTCTCTTTTTGCTACTTAATTTTTATCGAGTGGAAAAATATTGTTTTATAGAACAAAAAGAAATTATTCGAAGGAATTTTCTTTTTTAGGTTTAACGACTTTCAATGGTTTTTATATTTATTTATTATATGAGTAGGATTTAAGTATAAAAGTTAACCAAATCCATTTTGCTTGTATATTTTATGGAACAAAAAGTGAGACAATTTTATTAGCAAAACAATTTTTTTTATATATATAAATGATGAAAATAAGTAGACATTGATATGAGTGGACTACCGTTAAATAAACACAAAATTACTGGTCAAAAAGTTATGTAAGTTAGACGAGATGTATTGAAGCCGAGATGTATTGAAGCGCATAAAGACTATTGACAATAAATGATGTTGACAAAAGTTATCATCTTCAGTGGCATTTAATAGCAACGGGTGTCGGATGTTTGTCATTATAGCAGAAATGTTGGCTAAAATTTTAACATTCTTCTACGATTTTTTCAGATCCGTACCTACTAAGAGGCTTGTGAGGCCTTAGCCAGCTTTATTATGGCTTCTACGATTTTAACCACGTATTTATAAAATATTATATCAAATATTCGAGGCTTAGCCAGCTCTGTGAATTTGTGTTGATTACGGCCCTGGATTTTATTGTAGTTGTAATGTTTTTTCGAATATCTACAATTCTGTTGACTGTAATAAAATCAAAAAAAAAAAAATTATATATAAAATAATCTCGCCCTTTTTGTGTGATATTTACTGAAATTTTTGCATGAAAGTATTAATATGAACAAAATTAGTTCTTTCTTTTAATAAATTTTCTTTTATCTTCTTTTTAATAGTGTAATTATAGAATAGAACCATTTGAGTGGTCATTTTATGGTGAATAATAGCTGCATAAAACAAAAATATTCGCTTTATTCAAATCTGAACGTGAAATATTAAAACACAAGAAAATAATAATAAAAAAAAATAAATATAAAATATATAAATTAAAAAAGTAAATTGCCGAGATCAAATAAAACGACGACAATAATATATATAGATTCTAAGACATAAATATTTCAATAAAATAAACACTCTTTTCGCACCATAACATAAACTTAGATTTTTATATACCACCGAAGATGATATATTAATATGGTGCACGATAGATGATTTTAATGTACAAATGTGAGAAAATATGAAAATATGAAAATATGAAAAATTATGGTTTTCTATTTATTTGCTCTACCAACATCTAATTTAATTATAAATAGTAAAAAGACATAAAATGTTCGTATAAAACGAAAAGCTTGCTATGCACATAATAAATTTATAATATTTAAATTGTATCATTCGTTACGTTGAACAATATTATTATAATCTTTCTTGGTGGCGGGACAAAAGAAAGGACAGAAGCAAAAAGAAAACTAAAATTAAAAATACAGATCATAAATTAAAGTAAAAATTATTGTCAACTAAACCATGTGGCTTTAATTATATATAATCAGTTTAAATAAAATTGTGTGATTAAGTTAAAAAAAAATTAAAAAAAAAAAAAAAATTTAACAAATTGATGTCATTTTTTTTTTCTTGCAGTGCTATAATACATATTTAAGGTCAACCATATGATGTGACATTATGTTTAATTTCCATAAAGATAATATATTTTCACCCAATTAATCTTCCACTTAAAAGCATAGAAATTATTTTAAATTATTTGCAAACCGATATAATAAATGATGATATTTTTAACGTCATCATTAACTCCAAGTGTAGTTCATTCTGCAGCCAGTACAACAACATTAATGTTTACACCATCAACAGCATCCGTGATAATGGCAACAACAAGCACAACACCACCAACGGCAATTTTAAATAGTTACATAATGGATGACATTACAAGAAATAATGGAACAACCTCAATACCAAATATTGTATATGAAGGAAGTAATATTGGTGATGTTGTATTATCGAATGCATCACACAATGATATAATCCATAATCGTATAATTCAAACAACATTTTGTTTATTGTACTTTGCAATATTTGTATTGGGCGTGTTCGGAAATGTACTTGTCTGTTATGTTGTATTTCGTAATAAGGCCATGCAAACAGTGACCAATTTATTTATAACAAATTTAGCATTGTCGGATATATTATTGTGCATATTGGCGGTGCCATTTACACCATTGTATACATTTTTACGTGGATGGGTATTTGGTACGGTACTCTGTCATATGGTGCCATATGCACAAGGATGCAGTGTTTATATATCAACATTGACACTAACATCAATTGCAATTGATCGATTTTTCGTTATTATTTATCCATTCCATCCACGTATGCGTTTGTCCACGTGCATATTAATAATACTTGCAATATGGATATTTTCTTTATTGGTCACATTGCCGTATGGATTGTATATGATTGTATTACGTTTAAATTTATCGGAGGCTAGTAAATTTTATTGTGAAGAAGATTGGCCAGATGAATCTTATCGAAAATTATTTGGCTCATTAACATCAACATTACAATTTGTGTTGCCATTTTTAATTATATCCTTTTGTTATATTTGTGTATCGATGCGTCTAAATGATCGTGCCAAAACAAAACCAGGTGCTAAGACAACAAAAAAAGAAGAACTTGAACGGGATCGAAAGAAAAGAACAAATCGTATGCTAATTGCAATGGTGTCCGTTTTTGGTATATCGTGGCTTCCATTGAACACTGTCAATATGATTAATGATTTTTATACCAACACGGATGAATGGAAATATTATAATTTTCTATTTTTCATAGCGCACAGTATAGCAATGTCATCGACATGTTACAATCCCTTTTTATACGCTTGGCTAAATGATAATTTTCGGAAGGAATTTAAGCAAGTGTTGCCATGTTTTAATCCATCGCCACGTGGTAAATCGTTAACCGGTAGTCAACGATGGCAGCCCGAACCAACATATAATGGCAATAATGAAACCGTTCAAGAATCATTATTAACTTCCAGCTTTGCACGAAGTCAATGTACATCGTTTGGTCATCGTGAATCAATTCAATTGAATGGTCTACGAACATCTGGTTCAGCATTTTTGGAACAATCCATTTTAATTTCTGATATTGGCGTTACAAATGCTTCTGGTGGTAATGGTGATCATATTTTGAAAAAACCTCGCAGTCCGGAAACTGTGCTATTGCCAACAGGTGTTTTGGAAACGAACTTTGAAGAACCAATGGAAATTTCACAAACACCAATTCGCATACGTTTTGAAGATGATCGAATCAATATCATAAATGTTATATCGTAATGGTAAGTTTAATTCATTAATTTTTCTTATACTACATTACCTGTTAAAAAATCAGAATTATTTTATTTCATTTTTGAGAAATATGAAAAAATTTAATTCTGTTTTGACCACTATTCTCTGCATCTCAGGATTCATTGGTCGGATTTTGATGGTCAATATACCAAAAGCCACAGAATTTTGAGTTCTTCAAAATATACATACTGAGGTTTTGAAATATTTTGTTTCTTTGGCTTGGGATTTATTTTTCTTTTGCTTTTTTTTTCGTTTTTTTCCAAATCCAGTGGGAAGATTTGGAGTATAGAAAACAAACCATGTACATTTTTACGAGCACAAGATTCTGCGCGGATTTTGGTTCTATTCTTACCAAAAATGAAGTCTTGTCCTTTCCACTTTTTTCTAATTTTTAGTTAAAGCATTAAGAAACAAAATTTATTAAGTTTAAAATATTATTATATTACCTAACTTGAGGGCATTTCAATTTCGTCATAAACACTTTTTCCACATTTCTACCTTTATTTTTGAATACGCCATTTAGAAGCATTTCAACGCTTAAGCATTATGTACTGATTCATATCTGCTATTTTAAACTTAAATTAAAAAAAAACAAGGAAAAAAATCATATAATACATAGGTACATAGTAGTAATGTGCGGCCAATATAACACGACGGCACACTGTACCAATACCATGCCGCTATTTGAACGCCACTTGTAAAACTTTTGTTTAGCTTTTGTTTTTAAACACAAAATAATACAAAATCTCTTAAATACACTTTCTTATTTATCATAACCATCCACATAAAATATTCATCAAAAATATTAGGGTTTTTTGGTTCTTTTTTCTTTATCCTAACATTTGATATATCCTCCTATAAGACATTCTTCCACTTTTATACTTGACTTTATATAACATTATTAAAACAATATAAACGACTTTACGACAAGACAGCGAAAACAAGAAGGAAAAAAATTCTTATTGTGCGATAACAATCTTTGTCTTGTTTTCTAATTATTAAAATACAGGCATAGTGTGTTAAAATATAATTTTATGCAGTATATCTTGATCTGATAATCTGATAAGATACATACATTCTATATAATATTTATATAAAAAATGGTTTTGAATATCATTATTTCGACCTAAATTGACATGCAATATTTTGTGCACGTTCTATGAAACTATTATATAAGTAATAATACTTATTAAATATATAATAATATCGTTGCCAATAAGATATTGCTCTACAAGAATTATTAGGTTTTTGATTTCCTGGTGTTATGTTATTAGAAATGCAATTCTTTAAAATAAATATAAAATCATTATAAATCACGCCAGAGAAGAATCATTTCTTGGGAATATTAATTTCTTACGAAAATGAAGTCGTGTACCCAATATATTGGCAGCTTGTTTTTATACAATTTGAGCATATCTATATTTAAATAAGTATTCAGACGGATTCAAAAATGATCAAAAAAAATACAATAAAATAACGGCATAATAACGACTTATATAATTTATTAATATGCATCGTGTGTATGTGAAATAGCCAGTGTTCGTAGTTTTCATGAAACGATATTTTTTTGAAAAGTTTCATGAAACTTTTGAATTGAAATGTTTCACGGATGAAATGTTCCAGAAAGAAAAAAACCAAAAAAACCGTATAAACGATAGAAAACAACAAAACATATATGTATTAATATTCGTTTAAATTCAATACTTTTATTATTGTTATTCATTATTTTGTTCAAAATAATATGATTTAAAAAAAAGCAATTATTAATAAATATAATAATATAAATTATGAAAAGTTTCATAAGTTAGTGAAATCTTTTCATGAAAAGTTTCAAAATTGTTTCAATGAAACTTTTCAACACGCCATGATCGCTGCCTGGTAATAGCCCTAAGCACAATATAGCAAACTAATCACATTTGTTTTTTCTTTCTCAAATCTACTTTTGCGGTTATTCTAAAATTTGATTCGACTGCAAAATCTTCATCACCACTTTTATTTTGCAATAGTAATTGGTGTGCATTTTAAAATATATAAATACAAATCGAATTTCAAATGGTACAAATTGTGATAAGAGTGTGAAAATGAGACACAAAGTACTTACTATTCGTTTATATTATTTCATTCAAAGTATGTTCAATATCTTCTAAACATTTTTTTATTCCCTTTAGTCTCCAATTAAGTATGTATTGCTACAATGGCCGGATAAGTTTCGATAAATTTCTTTTATTCGTTTTATTTTACTAGGCCCTTAGCGAACCGTTCAGAAAAATACATTAAAATGGTCTGCTTAGATTTAATGCTTTTTGTCTTTACAGTCACATAACGGTATATAAAATAAACTTATTAGTTCCACAGAGCTACAAAAGATAATGTTTATTCCCAAATGATTTACGGCCATCTAAAACTAACTCTCATAAAAAGTAGAGCGAAAACAATCGGATAACTTGCTGTTTCTAATAAATTTGAAATATTTTTTTTTACTTAAGCAGCGATTATCTTTCATTATCTATATAAAATTTGAGGCAAAATTTCCAAATTCTTAATTATGCAATATTTGAACGAAAAAATATTACAATCATAAAAAAATAAAAATGGTTTTTATGTAAACCACTAAAAATTCTATTATATTTATATAGCTTCTAATCTTCTATTATATGAACATCATTGCCAAATAACATTGTTAACTTTTACTTATTCCACAAAATTGTATAAAACAAGGATTCTAAAGTTATATTTATGTAATGTTTAACAAGGTCAAAATGAAAAACTATTGTTCAATATTTGATATTACAAAATTATTTCATAACGACTTAACTGCGTAACAATAGTAAAAATACTTATAATATAATATAGTAAATAGTTAGTTGATTATACGTATGTTTTAATGCAAATGACGATGATGTAATGAAAAAAAAAAATGTTTCGTTCTTTTTATGCAAGAATTGAATGTGAAAAAGTTCGATGAGTAATATAATATTTGTTTAAATAATGAAAGGATAAAAGTTGGATAAGTTATATTGTTCTTAAACAAAAAAAAAAAAATAAGATATTAAAACAGACAAAAATGAGTAATGAATCCATTTTTCTTTTCTTATATTTCTCGTAACTTAATGCTGCTACAATGTAAGAATAATTTTTATTTAAAAAAAAAAGAAAGAAGGTAGATATAATCACAAAGAAAATTAATAATAAGAGAAACACGACTCTTAAGTAATTATATATTTTTCGATACTAACTTCAACCATCTTAAAATACGCGGAAAATAAAATCGCCATTAAATTATTTTCCTCATGAATGAATATAACAAAAACATATTACAGACAAGTAATTATTAGCAGTTTCTTTTTCTTTTTTATTCTTAATGTTTTAACTCAATTCATTGTTGTTTACAAAGGTAAACAAAAGTTCACAGGGATGAACTGGCTGCGTACGAAATACGGATAATGATTTTGATTTTTAAAGTTTTTGGCACTTTTACTAAAAATATTTGTCAGCTTCACTAAGAATTTTTAAGAGATTGAGAATCTCTAGAATGTTAATTGATGATGAAGATGCTGATTTCGTTGGGATACAAGTGACTTATTATATGTCTGATGATTTTTTTTTTATACCAATCAAAGCATAACAAACAAAGAAAGCTGAGTTAATTTTTTAATATTGGTCGAGAATTTTTCAAAATTATATCGATAATTCGGGAAGACTTTGTTTTAGATTCAGTCCGTCCCTGAAAGCTCGTGATATTTAAGACACTTTTTCAAGAATAAGATATAATCAATGTTTCTCATTATTCGATAAATATTCTCATTGTAGCAAATTGAACAACGAAAAAAAAAAAAAAAACCTTCTCTTGTAATTACCGAAGATCAATAATTATGTTCGAAAGAAAACAAAATGTGCCGATCTATTCGCAGCAACCTACAAAATATATTTATTTATTTTCTTTAATGTCATTGCTTGTGCTCTGCATGCTTTATGGACCGTATTTGCTCATAATGATTTTCATAAACCCAGTGTTATTAAGCCGACGGCCGACGGCATAAATACAAAACAAATAAATCGAAAATTACACAGAGCAAAAGTTTATTTTGACTATTGAATAATTGGGTTGTGAATTATGTAAGCAATTAACGACCGATAAATATTTTTTTCATTTCTGTCAAATAATTGTTTTGCATTTATTTATTTATTATTTATTCATCTCAATCATCTTCATATATACTTACATATCGAATCTATTAAATGAATAACATTTTTAATCAAATGAAATAAAAATGATGATCAAAATAAATAATATAACTAATAAACACATTAATTAATTTCAGTTCACAGCAATGAAAGAAATATTTATAAAGCTAATAAGTAGTGTAACATTGAATAAATCCGGGGTTATTTATTAATTCGACTGGATAAACTAGCATTTTATTTTTATTTTTATTAAGGATATTTCGTCATTCATGTGGTCTATTGTTTGGAATAGTCCAACCAAATGGTATTAAATTAAATTGCATGTTAAGTTCTGTTTAGAGGCGTTAAAAAACATTTTGATTCTATTGTTAAATATTAAGTTAAAAATGTGGTTCACAAAAGAAAAAGTTAGAAAGATTTTCTATAAATCCTACGTTCCTTTTCCATAAGAAATGGAAATGATTTAAGGTTTTTAGTGTTCTTTGATGCATGTCATGAAAAGAATAAAAGAAAAAAAAATAGGACAATTCAAAGGAGTTGATTTGTGTAAAATGTGAAAAATGCCTATTTAAAATTTGAGTGGATCTGTCATTTTCTATTATCGAATTGTATTTTTTTTTTTCTTTAATAAATATATTTCTGAATAAAAAAAAATAATAATAATAAAATAAAAATACAAATAGAAAGCTTTGCCTTGGGAAAAAAAAAATTAACATAAATATATTTTTAATATATGTAGGCAGTTATTATGCTTTTTATAGACAGCCCGGACGGCTAAAAACATATTTTCAACAAAAGAATAACCAAAACAACATAACATTACATATTAGTATAGAAAGTTTCAAAGTATTAAGTAGGTGCTTAGAGTGGTTGTACATTAGGGTGGAACGAAAATCACGTTTTTTTTTTTAAGTTGCCTGAGCAGATTTTTTTGGATTACTTGAAAGGCATCTTCAACCTACCCAAATCGAAATCTCAAAAAATAATATTTCTCCTCCTGAAAAATTAGGAGGGGGGGGGGGTTCGGAATTAAAATTTAAAAATTGTTTTTCGATCACAATAAATGAAGAAATCAATTATAATATAAATATCTCATATTTGCAGATCCCTGTGCTATATGAACTGAACATTGAGTTAAGAACAATTATGTGATGAAAAATTAAATAAAATACCTGTAACTTTTTTTGTTCAGTTCAATAGCAAATAAACGATTTACATACGGTGCGGTTTATTTGTGCTTCGGTTACAATTTTACAAAATCTTCTTCAAGTTTATTAAAATAGATTCTAAAGTAGTGTCAAAAGTGTCACGTGTTTTTTTTTTGTCTCAACTGTTTCATATTATCCCTCTCTAAAAAAAAAAAAAGCGTGTTCATATATGGCGGTGTACTGTTAAAGGATTCAGGATATATCGCATTACTTTATAATATGTTAAATATAAAGCGTTTAGGTTAAGGTTTAAACAAAAGTTCGCGCAATATTTTAGATAGCTTGAAAACATATTAATAGACGGCTTTGTTTTAATTGTTTAATTTCTGGTTAAACAAATATATACAATACATACACTACACACAACATACACTATAATCTTTCAGTTTAAGCATAATAATGTTAAAACCAAACAAATTTAATCTTTTCAGATACTAAATTTTAAATATATGCGTATTAATATAATAGATAAGAGATATATTTATATAGTCGAAAATCTACTTATCTCGCATTTTCACACCTTTTCTATTTACTAGTTTGAGTGTGTTTAAGGCATTTTTAACATGTATATTATACACAACACGCACAGAATTTGAGTGATGTAATAAAAAAAAAACCCTTTCTCTTCTGTGTTCTTCTTAGTTTTATTTTTTTTTCTGATAACATATTAAATAAGTAAATAAATATGTTGTTTAAAATGGAAAACCCACATGTTCTAAAAATATTAAGGGATACGTAAAGTTTTAACATAGAATCCAAAAACATTTTGTTGGAAAACTATTCCCTACACAGTTGATAATGCCCATAATAGAAATTCTATTCTATTAATGGATAACGAAAAAATATATATATATACAGCAACTAAGTATGATTGGATATGTTGTATGTGATGATTCCTTATTCTTTTTAGTAAATTTTATTTGTTCAAGTTTTGTTTTGTTTTTTGCTTGTTGGCCTAGTGTTTGTGTATTTTTAAGTTTCATTCAATCATAGTAATGTTTTATAACAATTCAGGCAATATGGCTCTTATTTTTGGACATAACATAATGTATGTGTAGCCTTTGTTCCCGAATACCCTAACAAACCCCAATCAAAATCATTTTTAAAAAGTTTAAGTTTTTCTGAGTTTGACTTTTATAAGAATCATATTTTCTTTCAGTTTTATATTTCTTTCTAAAACCTCATATTTCTTTAACCCGCACACTGTATTTTCATTCATAATTTACTAAATATTATTTAGCGGTAGTCGTATCTTTTCTATCTGACATATATTGTATTACATTCCTGATGAATATGAGCTTTTTGTTTTACATTACACATTACACACAAAACACAACACACACATTACTAATTTATATGTGCACCTATTATAGTGGATGTAGGGTGCCGTTCATATATTTTGTTTGTAGAAATTTTATTTTAATATAAATTATCAGGTTTTCTGAATGCCAGGAAATGAGAACACAAAAAGTATTAAATAAGACAATCAATTCAATTTTTATTCATTAAGTTTTTCGTTTTTAACATAATTATCTCATTATAAGTAATTTTTCATTATTTTAGAAATATTTTAATTATAGTGAAGTTGTTAAAGGAAAAAAAATAATTGAATTAGAAATAAATTAAAATGCATTTAAAAACTAACTATTATTATTTCAATATTTGAATAAATTTCTATAAGCCGCGTTCTTTTATTTGCTTTACTACATTAAACGTATTTTGATTTTTAAAAAATATGGAAGATAAGGAAATAAAAATTTATATACCGAAAAATGTTATTCTATCGAAAAATAGGGCCGTTTTATGGAAATATAACGTAATTTACGGAGCTATTTTTGCTCACAATTTAACTCACAATTTGCCATTTCTAAAATTGTGATTCAGGAGCATACCCAGCCGGCACATGATGCAAATTTTAGGTGTACCTTTTTGGTGTTCACGTAATGTTATTATATTTTTTGAACT
>JAABKK020044587.1:0-12674 GCA_011634745.2 Catotricha subobsoleta | reverse complement strand
CTTATTTTACATATTGAGTTTTAATTTCTTACAAAAATGAAGTCGTGTACCAATTAATTGGCAGCTTGTTTTTTTTCTTTTTGTGTTTTTAGTTTACATTTTCTGAACATTTTGTCTGATGTGAAAATTTATTTACAACAGAGTGATAAAATAAAGTCTACAAAATATATTTAAAATGTTATGAGAGTTCAAATATTTCAGTGGGATTTACGGCATCAGGTGTAGAAAATCTGTAGTAAAATACACAAATTAATAGAGAAATAATTAATAAAAACATTTGTTACCCGGTCAAAAAAAAACTTGATAGTCAATTATTCATTATTTAATCAAAAATATAACATTATGATGCTAGAGAGCAGAACTCAAAGGTCTGACATTGGCTCTTTATATTTGAACCATTTGTCGTTAAACATTATTTAAAAAGAATATGCTCTGGTTTTGGAAAAAAAATTAAAATCAATCCATGATTCTACGTCTAAATAATGGTCTGGAATTAGAAATTTAGAATTGTTACGTTGAAGACTACTTAAAAATTACCTTCAAAATATTTATCAAATTAAATGTAACTTTACCTACACAAAAATATGTGTTTTATTAAAAGGTTTTTTAAATTTTTAATCTTTGAACGACTTTGTATTATAGGATATTAACTTTTGATATTATAAATTTTATATGTTAAAAACGTACATACTCAGCAAACAAGGTATTATGCATAAAAGTAAGATTAACGAAAGTTCATATTAAGTTAAAGTTTTCTTAACAAAATCAAGAAAAAAAAATGTGCATATTTATGAAACACAGTGTCAACGTACTTGTCAACTATTTTCTTATTTTCATAAAATTAAAATGAGAAGTAAATGAATAATGTTTCAGATGGGTTGAATAAACCTTTACCAAAAACACCAGTTTTCTATATTTCCGTTTCAAAAAAAAAAAAAAATGCATGAAATTTTTTATTTTGTATATTCTCATGTTAAAATTTTCAGTTTAAGCTCTTCCAAAAATGCTAACAAAACTATTGTGTTAAGCAAATAAGAGCCATTAATAACCATAAATTTGCAAGAAGTGAAAAATAATTATATTAAATATAAAATGAGAATGGGCGTTCGGTGGTGGGGGATGAGAATTTGTAAGTATGCTAGTTAAGGTTATATGCCTGTTAGATATATTGTGGTGTTTCGTATGACACAAGTTATACTGATGTATATTTAAATAAAAGCAAATGTATAATAAGTCAAAGTCATTAATCGCACTATACCCACAATACTGAATGTTATTGTGGTGCATTTAACATTATATTCCCTACAAATTATGTTATTATTTGTATCTGGTTTTTTGTTTTAATTTTTGTATCTAGCATTTTGTAACCGCTCTATTCAAAACGATAGTTTAAAAAGCTAAAGTTTCAATTGTACTTA
Source organism: Catotricha subobsoleta (assembly GCA_011634745.2). Classification (NCBI taxonomy): domain Eukaryota; kingdom Metazoa; phylum Arthropoda; class Insecta; order Diptera; family Cecidomyiidae; genus Catotricha; species Catotricha subobsoleta. The sequence continues at coordinate 11,256 of JAABKK020044587.1, read as the reverse complement.
AATAATTGACAGAGGAGACAACTTGATTTTATTTAATTCAAAAATGTCTTTCAATAATTAATTAATTGACATTCATCTTTCATATTCGATTAATTAATCAATTTGTAGTCATGAAAATTCTATTGAATAATACATTTTTTTTCCGTATATTATTGTCTTCTCTAAGATCCATTGCATATTTTTATAAGAACAACTTAACTCATACAGTGTATTATATATTTAAGGGCAATAATTTGTTTCTCCTCTCTTTAGACCCATTTCACATGACGGAGTTTTTATATTGTAATTTTTTAAATCAGCCGTTCTGATTCGTTCATTTTAGTCACGTAGAAAAATAAACCAATCAGAATGCTTTATTTTAAAAAATTGCATTGAAGAAAGGAGTCTTAGTTTTCTATATGCATAAGCATAATATGTGCTGTTAGGCAACTATCACGTAGAAGCTCAAATATTTACCGCGGTTCATTTAAGTAGTCTATTGACATGATTTTCCATAAAAAGCATTCTTCAAAGCCAATGTGAAATTTTAAAATTAACTTCGATCCAGGTCATATTCTATACAGACTCAAGCATTGTATGTTATATACTTAAACTAAAAAAAAATAAATAAAATACACTTAACGTTTGTAAATGTATAAAGATGAAATCCAGAAAGTGGCATTTTCACTCCTTTTTCTTCTTATTATACTCTATTTTATTTATTTTTGTTTTCGTATTTAAGTATTTCTGTACATTCATTTTGACAGTTAAGTCGCATATGATGATGATAATAGAAAAGTGTGTATTGCATTATATCGACAATATAAGAAAAGTACATATAACATACAGTACATAAATAGAGAGAAGTGAAAATGTTTTTCTTTTAGTTTTTTTTTTTTAAAAAAAAAATCTTTTAAAACATTTTCTGTGAGTGTGAGACTTGTCAAGTATATTTACACTCGCTACCTAGTTTTCAGTTTAGTTTAGCTTAGATTTTAAGAGTTTCGTTTTTCTATTTTCTGTGTACATATTCTTTACAGACGTATGTAACATTTTTAAACTGAATAAATGAATTTAAAATTGACTCATATTCACACTGACAGTATAAATAATAAGGAATACATGAAAGAGAAATGAAAAGAAGAAGAAAGAAAAAAGAACTCTTAAAAGTAAAGTAGTTTACTTTTACCCATTTATTTGGATCATTAAATGATGTTGGGATAGACTAAAGATATAAGGCCAAAGAAAATGTACGTGCACTTATTGCAGGCTTATACGGGTACACTGGACAGTATATATGTGGACACAAAGCCCTTGTGCTAATGTAGAAATTGGATTGCTCTACTTTGGTATAAATATAACCAAATGTTTAAACCTACATCTACAATTCAGCTAATACTATCTATCAATGAAAAAAAAAAAAATTCAAAACAATTCAAATGAACGGAGCCTTGATTCATTCTCAATGCATAAGTTAGTAAATATCTTTGTCGTTGTTGTTGTTCTTATTTTATATTCATTGAGAATAGAAAAACTGAAGTAGATCTTAGGTATAGAACATAACAACACACATATTGTATATTATTGAGAAAACAATAAATAAATACTTATAGAGGAGTGATGTAAAAATGTCCCAAGAGGTCCATTTGGCAACTATAAACAAACCTATTGGTTATACGTTCAAACAATAATAAAAAGCTATTTTGGAGTTTCTCAGAAGCTTCTTTTTTTCTTTATTTTTTGATGTTCTCCATTTTATTTATTTATTATTTATTGCTGTGCATTTGGTTTATTATATGTTTGGAGTTTATATAAATTGCGTAAAGTGCGTGTTATATATCTTTATATAGTTCTTTGTCATTTCATTATTTTTGGTTTTGTGTTCGTTCATTTCATATTTTCCTTTAGTTGTCATGTTTTGATTGAAAATTTAATGAAGCAATTCAAGTTTTAAAATTTAAGACGTAAAAGTTTAAGTGTTGTCATCAAGACAAAAAAAAAACAAACTAAGTTTCGTGTATTTGCGATGTCAATTAAATTTTAAATGAAAATAAAAGTTTTTTTTTTTTAGTTTTATGGTTCAGAAAGTTCATTTAATACTTTTGAACCTAAAGTTTCATTAGGTGCATTTCTGTTTTTTATTGTTTTGAAAATATGTATAGATATACGGATACACATTTTATTCCGATTATTTAACACGATTAGCGTCAGGTGGTCAATGGATTTTAAAAGGTTAAAAGATTAACGGCAATATACGGAAATAAGTCAAAAGTAAAAATAAAAAAATAATATGAAATTCATTTATTTTGAAGTTAATAAACAATAAATCATTCACCGTGAGGATAAAAAAATAGCAGTAACAATAAAGAGGGAGTATTCAAGAAGAAAAAAAATCGTTTAATGGAAATGTTTTCTTTTCTATTTGTAGCCAGTTGGTTGACGATGTCAATTTATATAAATATTCCATTTACTTACAAGTAATATAATAAAGAAAAAAAGACGAATAGATTATTTCATTTTTTATTTCAATAAAATATTTAAATTAAGCTACGTTATTATTCCACAATAGGAATTACACACAATTGAAATTTTATAAAATTTTAAAGACAAAAAAAAAATATATGAAATTATATTCTGCATCAGAACAAGACTGGTGCCGGTTTTTATTTGTATTTAATTTTTTTGCTTTTTTTATTTTTTTTTTTTATTTTGTTTTGCCTCTTGATACTTGGCATAAGTATTACTAATGAGTTCGTTTAGCAACATATTTATAAAAGTATGTATTTTCAATTGAAAATATTTAGCTACATCAGCATCATCATCATTATTGTTTTTTATTCATTATACTTACAGTAATAATAATAATAATAATAATAATGTTTGAATTTGAAATATTTGTTTATCGTTATATTTCTCGGTAGACACGGGATAAAATTAGATACTTATATATATTATACTTAGGATGGAATTAAAAACAAACGAAAAACACTTCAATTCAAATAAATTGAAACGTTTTAGTTGCCAAAAATAAAAATTAAGCTTATAAGCTTAAAATTATATTGCTCAAATAAATAGAAAGAGAGAAAGAGTATGAAAAATCTATTTATCAATAAAAACAAAGATAATAACATAAGATTAGATAAAGTAAATATACGTTAATGTCAGTACCAAAAACATTATCATCGATATCGTCATTTCATATTACGTGTGTTATAACGATCTAATATTATATTTTATGCAATTTTACCGAATTACTAAATTACGTTTCTTGTTTTTATTATTTGCATTAAGACATGAAATACATAACAAAATCAATGGATATGCTCAGGGGCGAACTGGGAGCTAATTCACTATAGTAAATGTATTTTAACTTTTATTCATTCGCTTCATATTAAATTCTGCATAACTGTATTTTTTCAAAAGACAATAAATTGGCAAATTGATAAGAATAAGTCGGCTTCGGCTACATACTAGGTTTTCTTATTTAATGGTAGAGTTAAACACATTGCCATGCTTTGAATATTTTATAGTTCCAGATTCAATCAAGTCTGCGGTAATAGTATATAATTTTAAATTCAGATTGCATACAAATTTATTGAATACTATAATCGATACTAAATAATGAGATTCTACTGGTAGTTTTGTATTTGTATTTTTTGTTTTTGTATATTTGCTACCTTTTTTAAAGGCCAATTCGCCCCTGTTCGTAGCCCAATATATAAGTGAATGGTTGTATGTCTCTCTGTTACTTTTTACATACTAAGACGAGATCACGTTTAACCAAAATAGAAGATTCCATAGAATGTTTCTAAGTTCGTTTTATTTTAGTTCATTTGCGTACAATAAAACTATTTACCCTTTAATCTTGTCTGCATATGCAAGTGAAACAAATTGCGGAATGAACATTAAAATTTTTGAATTATATTTTGCAAATTAATGTGCACATAAAGAAAATTTTCAAAGGCATGTAAAGTAAATTATTTATTGTAGATGTATTGTAATTGTACTGCGTCTTTAATAATGTGAAGCATTAATTTTTATTTTCCTTTCTTTTAATTCTGTTAGTTTGTTTTATTTGCGTATAATTTAGATACTTTGCCCTAACTAAAATAACTTAACAAAATAATAAACAGAATTATTTAAGTGACCGAAACATTATTTTAAGTGTCTTTAACGTCTTTTTATATTTACCACCTTCACGGTATATACGTAAATGTATGTGGCAATAACCTCAAGAATACTCACACTGAGTCTAAACACATACACAAAAATTACATCAGAAATTAATCTTATCTGAATATATCAAATAATTGTACATTGTGCAGCCATGTTAGCTAAATATATGCCTCCAACCACAATGAACAAAAATGCACTTAGTTAATAAATACTAACGAGGCGTATAGTTTTATAAATTTATAAAAATGCAAATCACCAATTTACATATTTTTTTTACTCATTAATTTCATGTAAAAAGTGTATAGTCGTTATACCTTTCGAGGTATAAGTAAAGTACGATATCATAATAAAGAGCGAGAATAAACCCTCTTTAACATGCAACAAAATTAAGAAATCAAATTATTTCACCCTCTTCCCCGGTCTCTGTGTGTATGGGTTTAGGTCTAGGCTGTATATTATATTACTACTGTGTAATGGGTTCACTTACAGTGTGTTACATACATTCATTTTTCTCTTTCCGTTTTTCTTCTTCTTTTTTTTCTTTTCTTTCTTTTTTTTTTTTTGCTTTATTTTGTTTCCTTGTATCACCACCCCTCGTCTATAAAACTCGATAATTGCATGAATTCTGTTTATAAATGACCGCACACACATAGAACATTTTCTGTTTTTGTTTGATTCTTCACTTTTAGATAGAGAACAGTAGGAGAACGAGGCAAAAAAAAAGTTTAGAGATTGTTAAACCATAAAGAAAATCTAACCGGAAATAGATTAAATCAACCAATTTTATTGTAAATATCCCTCATCTATAAATTCATGACTTTTTGGCAAATCCATTACAAGCAGGGAGGAAATAAAAAAAAAAATCCACAGATCGATATATAAGTAGAAAAATAGTAGGTAATATGCACGAGACCTAGGTAAGTAAGGACGTATAAAATCATTGTATAGAAATATAATTTCTAGACGTATATCATACAATGTGGTATAAGCAAAAAAAAAAAAACGCACAGAGGTTGATTGCTTATTGGTATAGATGAGCTGAAATAGATTTAATCAACAATTTATTTATGTATATAGCAAAACCAGGTATTCTATTTAACATATTATTTATATGTTGTTGGTACATGGGATGTGCTTGTAGATTTATTATATTATAATTGAGTGAGACATTCATTTCAATTGAATAGGGAAAGAGATATTGGAATATGTAAATGATGGGATGCGATGAGGTTAAAATCGCGAATGCCTATTAAATGCAATAATAGGTTTAAATCAAACTTTTATAATATAGCATAACCGCAAGAACAATAGCAACAACAAGAAAACATGATATTAGCATTCTCGCAGCACTAATATATGATTTATATATTAAATGAAATGTTGTAGACATTTTTTTTTTCTTATGGTACATCCCCTTGGAATACTTAACAGACATTCTTGTAATTCGTAATTTGTTATTATAATTTATGCTTGTTATGGATAGTTCATTGATAACGGTACTTAGATATTGCTAAAAAAAAGAAAAAAAGAGGGAAAGATATTTATCAATTAGAATTACATATATAACGGTGTCGGAAATATGCAATTATTTAATTTCAATTACATATACTACAATGAAGTGCTTGCGTGAAGTCGTAAATTAACAACAATAGAAAAGCTAATAATAATAGAAAAATATGTGCCACTTCTATATAAATATGAAGTATTTGAATCATATCATTAGATTCCGTCCATAAGACACAATAACAAACATGAACAAAAAAAAAGTTAAATTGAATTAAGATTAGCCACACAATAAGAAAGAGCTAGAAGAAATTGTTGAACAACGGTTTAGCCAGTGGTATACAATTAATCATCGAAAAACCTAGATTTCATGAAAAAAAAAATGAATGATGTACAAAGAGTGGAAAATATGGACAAGGTGCTGCTGCTGCTTTAATATGCTTTTAACATGAAGTTAAGGTAGAAATGATTATGATAATAGATTACCAAAACCTAACTTTGCATACAAAATTTGTTCGAAAATTATTTTAAAAAGCGTAAAAGCGTAAGTTTAAAAGCATTTATTCGAATAACTTGGTTTCCATATCAAGTGATTTAAATATCCAAAGATTTTTTGGTACCTTGACAGAATATTTGATATTTTTGAACTTTTCCATTATTCCAAATTACAAAATCTTGTTTAATGCTTTCTTCATTCGTCCCGCTCCTTATCCCCCCACATCGTTGTTATTACGTTTTGATGAATTTAAATAAATTTTTGAAAAACTTTTAATTCTTGTTTTACACTGAATATAATACTTATTATATATTTCAATGTTATTGTATTCTTTTCACAAAAAAAAAAAAAAAAAAATACGATTCGTCTGAAATTATGTAAAAGGTGAATATTATTTCGTATTCATCATTATCATCATCATCTTCATCCTGTTGTTAATAATAGCAAAACGTAGGGCCAGGCAGTGTTTCGCTTATACTTTGCTTGAATTTTTATTTTGTTGAATTTTCTGTTCTTTTTTTTTTGTGCTATGTTCTTTCCTGTTTTGTTTATTTATTTATTTATTTATTTTTTCTGTATAATTACTTATGACAGAACAGAACTATGTCACTCATTAATTTTTATATTTCTCTTAACTAAGGGGTATGGAGACGAAGGTAGAAAGCTTTTAATAAAAAAAAAAAGAAAAAGAAAAAAAATGGCAGTGTGAAGTCTGCCGGAAGGTTAAATATCCGTTCGTTCGTAGCAAGCAGAGTCAGGTATTACCTGATGTTGCATCATATCGTATCTCTCTATCATATAAATACACCGGTTTCCTTTCCTTTTTTTTTTCTAAAATACCTTTTCATTTTTTTTTTACATATCTGCCGCCTACCGCGCTCACCTTTTCCATTTTATCTCATCTGTGCGCCTTTTTCTATTTTTCTTTAAACATTTTTTATGTGTTCAGTGTGTGTGTGTGTGTTTTTTTTGTTGTTGTTGTATTCTTTATTTTTAATATTAAATGTTTCTTTTTCAGGATAATTTTTGTGTTTACGAGCACATAGCATTGGTATTTGAAACCTTAACAACTAGGGCCGCATAAGAACATTTATTATGGATATTTTTGTTTATTTATTTAAATACACAATAAATTTTTTGATTTGTATGCATTAATTCATCCATGAAAAGGGTAAACATGGCAAATACATAATTTAAAATTTGCGCGCAAGTAAAGTTTGCAAATAAAGAAAACTTGTTTTCTTTTTTCATTTGTATATATTTTGTCTGTACAACTACAGGCTACGCAAAACTTGTTTAAATTTAATTCCTCTAAAACAGTTTTTATGTATATTTATTTTGTAAAGGCTATATAATTTTAACAAGGTTCAAATGATTGCACTCTAAATTTATTTTGAATAAAAACTTTCAAGTTGAAATAAAATAAAAAGTCAGAAAGCATTTGTGAAGCATTAATTTAAATTATGACTCACTATAAATAAAAACAAACTCAAATATACAATTTAATAATATAAACCGTGGTGACAACTTCCATTTATTACAATATAATACTATACGAATTTGATTGCTTACCATTTGATTCAATTGAATATTAAATTAAAATATTTTACTGAATGCTTGTGATTTTAAAAGTATCCGTTTAAAGGAGTATATTTAATTAAACGTAATTTCATTTAATGATTTCAGTAGTAAAAGATACACACAATTTATTAATGGCAAAAGCTTACAAATATAAGATATCGCGTATCCTTTGTACTTACATATTTATGATTTGTTTTTATTGTAATTTCAAATTATTCAAGTGGTTTCAACATCTAAAATTACCTAAGAGCTACCAATTTATAAATCAAATAAATAAAGTGGCCTAACATCGTTGTCGTTTCGATAGAAATAAATAGAACAACCAACGGCGTAGAAAATTTCAACAAAAAAAAAAAAAAAATGGAATAGGAAAACGAAAGAAGCTGTTACGGTTCATTAAACTAGAAAATACATAAAGTAGAGAAAATAAAAATTACAAAGCTTTATTTTTATCCCGCCTTTTTCTTTTCAAACTAAATTACAAAACATTCAAAAGTAAACTGAACGAAATAAGCGAAATAATAAAGGAAAAGCATCGATTATGAAAATGAACAAAACAAACATTTATTCCATTCTTTTTCATTTTATACATAAAATACTTATATTTTATAGAAAAATACACGAAAAGCTTTTCGCGTATATATAGTTGGTGAAAGAGTAACCCTTTTTGCATATAATTTACCAGAAATATAAAAGAATTTTTATAGCAACTTGACTGGGCGACTATTAAAAATTTTAAAACTCTTAAGATGAAATAATTTTTTTTTTGCTTGTATTGCTCGCTTTTTATTTCTTATATAATATATATGTTTCTTCTACATATATTTTCTTTGCTACTTGTCGTTATATTTTATTTTTATTTTTTTTAATAAAACAAGAAATTTTAACGACTTCAATCAGTAAAGTTGCATAATTTGTTCAATTTTAATGGTTTAAGAGTAAGAGGTGGGAGTATAAAAACAAATCTATCTATCTATCTACTGTTACGATGATAATGCAAAGTAAAATGTGCACAGGAAACAATATGTAGGACGGAAGGATGTCAAAAAGACGATGGAAATATAAAACAGAATCAGATTATATTCGGCCACGATCAACCCATTTTTTTTTTATTATTTTTCTTGTAAAATAACTTTATAATTAATTTATATCCGACTTATTTTTCTGCAATTTTTTTTTTCAATTTTCTAATATGAAAATATAGTAAAAATTTATATCAAACAAATATTTGCCGCTATTAAAAAATGTTAATTTTTTGAACTTTATTTCCAGTTCAAATATTAATAATACTATATTTATTACGAAATATTCAACAAAGCTTATTCAATATTTTTTTTTCTTTTTTTTAGAATGGGAAAACCTTTAATATTCCGCTATGAATTGAGAAATTGTAAAATATAACGCATTTGAAGTTGAGTTGGTAGTCCATTAATATAGTGAATTTGTTACGAATGTTCGCAACAAATTTGTAAGGAAGATGATTTAAAAAAGTTTCAATAAATAAAAATTTCAAATCAAGATAATTGCGACTGAGCAAATAATAATATAGATAGAAAAAAGGAAGAGTATTCAAAAATATTGAAATATTTCGCAAATTTAAATAAAAAATTATTTTAAAATTGATTGAAAATAATAAATAAACAAAAAAATCCCATTATAACATAACATTAACCCATTTATTACTTATACTAAATTATTTCTTATAAAGCTCAACATTAAAAGCATTAATAAAAAAAAATCAGACCAAGCAACTCTATCACAGATTTGTTTTCCAAATTAATCAATTCGTTTGTCGTTACAGTTATAAAAAAATGTATATGTACAAAATTTTAGACAAAAGATTTAACAATTTTAATTCCTCTGATTTCATTGAAATAAAAATTTCAAAATTTATTTTAACAATTATTTGTATGCCCGCAAGTACCACCAATATATTTTCCAAAATTTAACCGTTTTCTCTTCGCTCTAGTAAATAAATAACAACTAGTCGTTAGTCGCCAAACTCAAAGAGGATTGAAAATTTTTCGATTGGAATTGGCAGACAAAAATTAAATTTGCTATAGGTTTTACTACACATAAAATCTATATTATTTAAATATCTATTGCATTTACTTTGCATAATATCAAGCCAATGTTATTACCTCGTCTTTATAAAATACCATTTCAATCTAATATATTTCTGCTATATGTACACGTTGTATGTACATAAGAAGTGTTTGCTCAACTTTGTATTGACGTAGACGCTCTTTTTTTTCTTTTTTTTTTTTGCTTCTTTCTTTCTGAATTATAAAAAGAACTTTGCAATTTGAAACCTAAACGTTTACGTTCAACTGTGTGTATCAGATCGACATACTTAATATTACCATATCTACTAGCTACCTACCAACCTATTCCCTGTTATACGCTGATATTGAGTAATGAGAAATGACAAAAAGGGGATTAACTTTTTGCTCATTTGCGTTTTAAACACATTCTATTATCCGTACGTTGATGGAGATGGTTTTAGCTACTTGGGATTTTACTATTTTAGCGCTACTAGGCAGAAATGGCACTAAAATTAAATACTTTCAATTTATAAACGTCAGTTTGATTGTTTTTTTTTGTATGTATTTTTTTATTTTTTTTGTTCAAAATGATGATTCTTCTTATTCAGAAGCTAAATACACCATTTTAGATACGGCCAGGCGTTACTATATCTGAAGTTGAAGCTCTTAGCTAAATATACTTTTGTATACGATTTTAATTAATATTATTTTTAGTAGCTAAAATGTGAATGACCGGCTTTTGGGTCAGAGTGAAGTCTTATTGAGAAATTTATAATTTTATAGCAGCATCAAACATGACCCCACGTAAATGAAATAGATCGATGGCAATGTCAACTATTTCAATCAAGAAACACATAAATAATTTTATATCGCCATAAAAAAAATTGGCAATTTTTCGTGGAATATTTCTTGAAAACTACTAAATAAGGGGCTGTCCATAAAGGACGTCACGCGTTTTTGGTTGATTTTAGACACTCCCTCCCCCTTGTCACAAATGGTCACATCAGTGCGTAGCCCCCCTCCCTCCCCGATGTCACAAACTAAAAATTTCAAAAATTTAAAATAAATGTTCATGTAAAAAACATAATTGTATGTTCTATTTATTATTCCGCTCTCCGCATTGAGCACGTTTCAAAACTTATAGCTGAGCAACTCTTCAAAGAGTTAACCAGGTAAATCAAAATGCAAAGATAATGAATTTCGGACGTCACATTTTCACGAGACCCACCTCCTCCCTGTCACAAATGGTCACCCCCTCCCCCCTAAAACGTGACGTCCTTTATGGACAGCCCCTAAAAGAAAAAATTGAAAACTGTATTTGTGATAAACATTTGTGCATTTCCTCTAACTTTTTCGTATACATTTGACATTTTTTAAAATAAATTGTCTTTTAATTAAAATATATATATTAGGGTGGCAATAAAAAATCGAAGTTCGAATTTTCCAGATTACTGTTGACAGAAAAATCAGAATTGG
>JAABKK020044577.1:0-12675 GCA_011634745.2 Catotricha subobsoleta | reverse complement strand
GTTCAAAACCTGAAAAAAGATACTATTTTCGGCAAAATCGACAGAGGGTAAGATTTTTTTCAAATCTCAGGGGAGGGGGGTAACACCCACCACCCTCCCTCATTGTGCATGTATGGTTCTAATCATTGAAACGTTTATTTCTAAGGGCCCATGTCGGCCCATGTCGCAATATATACATTTTTCAGGAGAGACAATTAATTGATTATTTCTGCTTCAACACATTTTGTTGTAAAGGATTACTTTGAGGTTTGAGCAATAGACAATAAATAAAAAGAATTTTTTTATTGGTTGTTTATATTAGAAAAATTAGATTTTTTTAATATGTATTGTGTACATGTGCTTTTTTAAAAATAAACGAATAAAAAGCACAAAAAAAAATAGTGCATTTAATTGAAATGATACGCCCCCATCATTAACACACATAAAATAAAATGACTGTTCTTATAGTATTCATTATCCACATTATTGTCATATATGACTGTCGGCCAGTATTTGGTCATAAAATTAATTTTATTTTTTTACATTATTTTCAGATTCATAGCTAATTTGAGCTTCAGTTGTTGTTGTGAGCATTATTAAAACAATTTAACAATAACATAACTAACCACTATACATTAGCAATAATGAAAACGTTTTAATTTCGAACATGGACATTGGACATGTGCTCTTTTAAAACTAAACGATTCAGTTTATGGGATATATTTAACTCAATGAAAATATTTTTGATGATTGAAGAAAAAAAAAACATTTAAATATGTTTTTGTATTTATATTTCTCTTTCATCTTATAAATTATTTCTGTACAATACATAATCTATCCTATTTGCATATAATTTAATATCATTGAAATATTTTCGCCCAAAGCTATATTTCATTATCTTCGATGAAATCTTCGAAAGAAAATAAATGTGTATAGAAATCTGTACAATAATAATTACTAAAGGCATCCCTTTATATTTTATCTTTATGATCGTTCTTTTTTTTTTTTTTTTGCTTATCATTCTTCTTGAGTCTTGTTCACTAGAGAATAAAATGTGCAGGCAGACAAATGATGTTCAAACTAAAATTGAAGTAATTGTTATAAACCCTCCTACCGTTTTCTCAGTCTATAGATTTGTATATCAATACATTTTACCTACACCAAATTTATATACATATTCATATGTATATCCGTCTACATTCTACATACTTACCGAGTATTTTAATGTTATACGATAAAGGAAATCATCGGAGGTATAATTAGTTTAATGTTTCTACTATTTTACTCTATAGCTATTTGTACTTGAAATTACTTATAGAGATGACAATTAAGGATTATCTCGTATTTCGTAGAACATATACATTTTCTGCGGGTATGAAAAATTCTAGGAAGCTTGTAAAATTTCTATAACGATTAAACGTTGAAGTTATTTGAACATTGTTGACGAATAGTTTCTGTTAAAATTTGAAGATCGTTTAATAAATGTATGAAATAATATAAATTACGTTAAGTGATGAACTATTTATGTCTATATCCATTTACTATTTCAGAGTTAAAAGTAGTGAAAACTTAATATAAAGTATTTGAGTTTATTTAATTTAAGAGTTTTTGTGAAAGTAAAGGTGCTTGTTTATGAACCGATGTCTTAAATTTAAACAAGTGGATTAAGACGTTATAAGTATTTTACGGTTTAAGACAGATTCTTCATACAAAATATGTCAAATTTTTGCAAACGCAATAATTTCGTTGAACATGTTAACACTCATAAATCGGCCTTTAGCACTACTGCTTCACCTTATTTATTCATATTAAATTTTATTGACAACTAGTAAAACATTATTCAAAAGTGTGCTTTTTCTTTACATCGAATTACAGAATTGAAAAAAGCGAATTGAATGGATTTAAATTGATTTGACAGATAGTGGAAGTGAAGCAATTCTCCAGTCTCATAACGAAAAAAAACGCCTAATATTGAATAAAATAAAGAAATAAATGAAGAATCGCAGGCAAGAAGAAGTGATTTATAAAATGAAAAACCGGGTTTAGTGATCCATATGTAATATATGTATTATTTAGATAATTTTCAATTTCTACCACTAATTTTACAAATATAAATTTCAGTAAAAAAAAACTTTTTTTACCGATCCCGGTTATACACTCGAAAACCAAGAGATTAACAACTTTGGAATGGTTTCATTTGGCATATTTGAGAGGATTAATGTGTTTTTGGCACATCATACATATTATGTTCCCGAAGTTACTCGCCTGTAATGGTAGTTGAAGTTGGACTTTAAGTACTTTCATTTACTAACTCTTCTCTCATTATATTAAATGTGATTTGAGTATACCATATTTCCACTATACAGACATATTTCATTTTCTTTACTATTAGATAAATAGGAATATATTAATATTTGGTTTATGTTATGTTTACAGTTTCAGCTTTCATTATATCTATATACATATATGTACTTTGTTGAATATGCATAGCAGCATACAGGAACATGATAGGACGATAAATCATTAAAATACATATATATGTATTATAATATAATATATTTAAACCATAACTGTATGGTTTATGCATTCATGCATTTTACATATTATAAATAAAGTATATTCATTATAATATGTCATTAAGTATATGGATTATTTATATATTGATTAGAAATGCGGTATTATTATTCTATCAAAGGAATTGACATTTGGAAAATAAATCTTGTTCGAGATGTGCATAACAAATACATGTACAAATATAAAGCAATGTAAATATTTGTTCAGCCAATCAAGAACGATATGATAAGTTTTAAATTATAAGAACAAGTATTGATTTCGTAATTTTTTTTTTTTTTAACAAAAATGAAGTTGTGTCTAATCCATTAGTAGCTTTTTTTATTCACTTTTTATATAACCTGCTATTACAACGAAGATATTTGGGCTAAAATCTATCTCCATTTTAGAAAAATTATGGATTCCTGATACTTTTTGGCCTATTTCACGATCGTGAAAAATAATATATTTTCGTTAATATAAACGTTCCAAACAGTTTTGAAGAAACGTGGATCTCAAATTTCATATTAACTGTACGAAGAATAATCCTGTGTGTAAAATATTAATTACTAACATACAATTTCTAATATATAACGTTTTTAATTTAAATATTTCATTAAAATTAACTGCACTGAAGTGCTAATTGATATTACTTACCTGTAAAGTAAATTAGTGTAGCATAAATAATAGCCATTAGTCCGTTGGCTATATATTTAATATTTTTGTTTGGTATCGAATCGACATAAAAAATAGAACAACATAACCAACCACTCGGTTAGTAGATAGATGTTCAAACAAAATGTGGCGCTCAATTCAGTGGTAAATATAAAATGTATTTTATGTTATTAAAATATTAAATATTAGGGTGGATCTTCTTTTTTTTATACAGTCTACCATGATTTTCAGAGTTGCATTTGGTACTGTTGTATAAACTATAAAGGTTTTTAAAAATAAATAAGATGTTTTTTTTTTTAAATTTTAATCTCTGGGTTTTTGTTAAAACATTCGAGTACAAAAACCACGAAAACAAAAAAAAAATCCAAGTGGTTCAAGCTTGTGGTTCGCTACAGCACATCGAAAACTTCGCTTATTTTCAAGAAACATTTTACATTTTGGACGTGCATTCGGATACCAAATGCAACTAAGGAAATTATGGTAGAAGATTTAAAAAATATATATAAATCGATCCACCTTATTAAATATGTAATTGTATTCACTTTACCAAAACTCATACCAATTGCATCTTTTGTTCTATTAAATTAGATGAATAATAATTCCCTGCTGTTGGATTATACTATTTTCACCAAACAACTATCCAAACAAATTAAAACAATTTATTTACTAAAATGGAGAAAATTTTGTTCGGTATATATTAAATCAAGTTGTTATGTAGTGCATCGCCTTTTCCACTTTATAATAAATGTAATTGTGTATATTGCAGTAACAGATATTTATATATAGATCGCTTCGACTATCAAATATTAGATTTACCTTAATATCCCTCTTCATCTACCTCTCAAACCATTCACTTTAATTAAGTTCTACTTTTGTATATCTTATTGGTTAGTTTAAAAGATAGAAAATTGTATGTTAAATGTTTATACGATTAAGGGCCATTTTATCAATCACGGTTTAATTTAAACTGAGTTTAACTTTAAACGGCCAACATCGGGCGTTTAAGTTAAACTCAGTTTAAGCAATATTTTGTATGATAAAACCTAGTTTAACTATGATTGAAAAAATGACCTAAAATTAAACTTAGTTTAAACTGAAGCTAAACTGAGTTTAACTTTAAACCGAGTTTAAACTACGATTGATAAAATGGCCCTAAATAATTTACGAAAGTAGTTATTAATATTAATGATGAGGTGCACCAGTGTCGAATTGTACCACCGGTAGCGAACAGATTTACCGAGAGGATTTTTAATTTTTTTCCAACTGACCTTTTTGTTTGGTTTTGCTATCTTGGGAGGCAGTTAGATATAAAGTTACCGGTGAGTAGAGCACTATACTTATTGTAATCATAAATACAAAAGCTTCTGTTTTCCGGGGAGTTAAATTTGTATTTTATTTTATTTTCTGTATATTTTTTAATATATTTTCTACACCGCGATGATCTTCTTCTTTTTTTTTTTAAGAAAATCGTATACCAAATACGAATTAAACCACGAAAAAGTCCATACTATATGCACATTATCTTGAAAGTCGCGGGGGAGGTGAACCCCCCCTTCAATCCCAAAGGTTATGTTGAAGCCTCAGGTGCATACTTTTTGGGGTTTAAAATTGAACATTTAGAACCTCTTATCATTGCTCTTAAAAGCTTATAAAGATATTAAAATATTTTAATATATATCTCTATAATCAATATAATGATGTAGGAATAAACTTCGGGAATTTTATGAAATACATATAATTGACAAATTATTTTTGGGGTTGGTTTGATTTTGGTGATTGGTGTGACCCGATTGCCACAAAGCCATATATAATCTAGTTCCATATTCAAATAATTACTTTAAACTAGCTATTTTCAATTATTTGTTTCTAAATATTTTTAAATTTTCATGTTTCGAATAGTAAATAATTATTTCGCTTATAAGACAACAGTTATTTTTAATTGAAAAGCCTAAAGCATATTAGTTTATATTCTACGGTATTCGCCTTATTCTTTTGTACTTGTTTGAAATCATTGTTTCAAATAAAATAATTTTCCTGAATGTAACATCATCTCATCATTTACTTAAGTAAAATGTTATTTTCATATTTTACGTTTTATTATAATTTGAAAAGTAAATGAAGAAAATATTCTATACATTTTCTTTCACTTAACTCACAAATCATTTCAATTTCTATTATTTACTGTACAAATTATTTTAATGATAATCCTCCCTTGTGTTTATTATACACAAAGACATTATAATGAACCAGAGTATGCCGACGTGGATATTACACTATATATTATCTAGTTTGTCATGTATGGTATTTTCATATTTATTCTAATTATATTCAAAAGACGAACACAATTCGATATTTTCAATGAGTATTATTTACGTTATTATATGCATTTGCATTGTCAAAATAAGTGAGAAATGTTAAGATAGTAATATAAGGATTGAATTGGACTAGTATTTTTTAATAGCTAACTCCGCTAAAATGTTTTAAAAAAACACATTTTTTTATCATATGGCCATGAAGATGAAGAAGGGTCAAATCCATTGTATATTTTTATTCGAAGAGAGATAAATTTCCAATAATTCTGTAAAAAATATTCAATTAAAAAAAAAAATTAAAAGTTAGCATCTTATCTAAAATATATATATAATATATGGTTCATTAAACCGCTTAAAGATAGTTAATAAACTGTAAATAAACTTACGTCTGTCAGTCTATAAACTTCTGAAAATGCATAATGTGTTTGATATTACATATATATATAAATATACAATATCGTAAATAAATCTACCTTATTTGTCTATAAATGAGACATTCGGTGAATCATGTAAGTTAAATGTTAGGTGCAATACATTGGTGCTTAAGATACTGTTCTCTTGGCTTTTTTTTTCATTCATAGCTATCGTTTTTCTTACCGGTAGATGAGGTTATCGATGTAGTTCTTTGGGGAATAATACCTGCAACGTAACGAGACAAACAAGTTTTTAAAAATTTACTACTTTTGGGAAAATCTATGCAAACCAAAGTTTATTGATTCACAAAGAAAGAAAAAAAATCAAAAAAAAAAAAGAAACATACAGACAAAAATTTATTCGTACAAACTAACCTCTAATAATAAGACTGCCAAGACTAAAACTTGAACTATTGTTGCTATGTGGTCGTTTTGTTTTTCGTTCAGATCTTTCTTTTTGATTGTAAATTCTAGTAAGATATTAGCATATTTGATATCAGAAGTAAGAAACGAACACCAGCAGTTACTCCCAATGCTGTTGTGTAACTGTGCAGGAAAATACGGTTAATATATCAGTAGGGATTACCTTTCGATATTATGTAATATGTATACATGTTTGGGGTTTGAGCTGGTATATCGATTTTGAAGGTAAATATATTTAAGAAAATTTCGAATATTTTATTTAGAAATTTTCTTTTAGTTTTATTTAAGAAAGTCTCTTCAAGTATAGTAATATTTAAAGATTTATTTTAAAAGAAATTATTTATTGTTGTTATTATTGTTAAAGGAAGAAATAGTAAAAAAAAAAAACATAATAATAACTTTTGTGCTTCTGAATATAGTGTTTCAATGTTTTTTTGTTAATAAAGGGAGTAATTTCATTTAATATAGATACCTTTTGTTTGGATGTCTGCGCCATTGATCATTTTCATTATAAAGGAAACAAATAAAAATAATAATGGTAGAGGAAATATAAAGAAAGGGTATTTAAAGTAAAATCATCAAAGAACATTCTGTAAAATAAAATACACAAAATAGTTTTAATATAGAAAATTCTATCTTTATACTTGCTATGTTTACCGGAATGGAGTTTGCGAGATAAATAATTTTGTACATAATATTATACATATACTTCTTAAAGCATTGTTATTGGTTAATTATAATTGATCAAACGAAAACTTGGAAGAAAATTTCACTTATTATTTAAAATACTATTGTCATCATAATGTGGAAAATTTTAAATTACACTAAGCAGAGATAGGAGTTTTTAATTACATATAATTCAAAATATGTTTTTAAATATTTTTTTTCTTAAGTATTTGAAATACGCATGTGGACTTATATTTAATGTAAAAGTATTTTACTTGTATTTAAAATATATTGTTTTTGAAGTAAACATATTTTTGTATTTGACGCAAAATACATTTAAATATTTTTATTTATATAATAAATTTAGAGTTATTTTAGGGTGGCATTTAATGCTCCTTCTAAATAAACAAGAAACTTCTTCTAAAAAACAGAAAACTCCTTCTAAAAAATAAATCTCCTTTTAAATAATAAAACTCCTTTTAAATAATAGGATTCCTTCTAAAAATCAATTCATTTTGTTCAGTAAATATATTAAATGTTCAGTAAAAATATTAAATGTTCGGTAAAAGGAAAAACGCATTAAAAACTACTTTTAATAATAGCGGGGCAACATATAAGTTAGTAAGAATCTTTTGAAGGCTTTTGAGGAAAGCAAAATGTGATTTATTTTTTATCGTTTTTAAACTATTTTTAGCCATTTATACTGAACACAATGAATTGATTTACTGATCATAGTATTAAATACCATTAATCTAGAAGGAGTTCTATAATTTTGGTAATTTTAAATTGGCTACATATCATTTTGCCGACAACCAATTTTTTTGACAAACAACTTTATAGACAATCATCGACATAGTGTATTCGTACCATAGTCGATGTATGTAGTATACGTTTCCTGGGCTGGTCTTCAGAACTGTGAAAATGGATAGTGGAATTGTAGCAGTCGATGTATACAGAATTCACTTTCTGAAACTATGAAAAGATTGAAATGGTGCCGGATGTCAGAATGGTGGAATCATGGTGGAATCTTAGTATACTCGATGTGTACAGAACTCACTTTTTATTAAGCGCATTTTCATGAAAAAAAAAAAAAATAAAAAAAATGTGGGTTAACCATTTTTAAATTTAAGCCATCAATATCTGTAATTAATTCTAAATTTGTGTATCTGCTCTATGTAGGCAAAATTACGTATCGGCAAAATTAGTATGTCAGCAAAAGTGACCAGTAACCTTTTAAATTATAGCTTAATAACTTTTCTATCTAATTCTTTCCATAGTTAGATAAATGTATATTAGCTTGTTTAAAGCCTGCGGCTTCTAGCTCCAGCTCCTGCGGAGTTCCTGCTAATTTCAATGTCCGCAAATTTATGTAATATATAGTTTGATAATTTTAATTTATTTTATATTTTAACATCGCATCCACATCCGCCCACAACCTTTATGTCCTCATCATCCTCAACATTCTTCTTGTACTGCCACAACATCAACATCTACACATCGTAAACGTTCTATACAACATCAACCTTTTCTACATCTTGTCATGTCAATATTTTGCACAGCCTCAAAATCATTCAGACGTCCCACATTCTCAATATTCTTCATATACTACAAGTACTACACACATCCTCCACATCCTACTGATCCTTCACATCCTCATATATATGCTTCTCATCTCGTCACATTTTCTCATTATGACACATTTTCAATATCATGTATAACCTGTCACTTCCTGTCATTTTCATCATCAACAGGCTCCACATCAATTACAACATCAACATCATCCTCACACTGTCACAGCCCTCTATAATCTGTAGCTCCTTTCTTAAACAATGTGTTTTATTTAAGTTTAAAGTTTCATCATAGTAGGCGTAGATGCTATGCGAGACAAGTTTCCTACCGTATTATAATAAAGAATTCATCATATTTATAAACAAAACTTTCATGCAGTTTCGACTCTGAAACACCGCCATATATACTATATAGTGTAATTAGTCATTTGCACTAAAAAAAATCTTATTTTTGTGTAAAAAAAAGTCTTTTAAATTAAAAATAAGGTTTTCTTCACTCATTAGATAGTATAGTTATTAGTATAGTTATGAATATGAGAATACGATGATTCAGAGAGTAAAATAAGAATATTTCTTGTTTTTGTATGAGTTAAAAAAAAATAAGTTCTTCAGAGTTTTTGTATTGTAAAAAACAATTTTATTTTCCGTAAACATATTCTATAGTTTTTCTACATCCGCATCTATTGAAAATATATACAATTTGGTTGTGATACGTGTAGTTTATCCTGAGAAAATTCGGAATAAACAAAAAAAAAATCTCGACATTCCACCATAGATTCGGATCCCTCGACCCAAAACGAAATATTTCAAAACCAAACCCATATATGTATTTTCCCGAAAACAAAATTATGCGTCTTTTTTTTATTGACCACCAATATCCGGTCTCTAAATTCTGAGAAAAATTTAAGTACTCAAAAAATTGGAGAAAAAAAGAGGAAAACTGATAAAAATTAAAATGGATGTATGACGACTGTATGAGCTAAAATAGGTCTAGATTCTAGAAATTTCCAACTGCATTTTCCGAAATTTTTGACTGAAAAAATATTTCTGTTCGACTACAATTTATTTTACCCTCCGCATGATTGATATACAATATTTTCGTTTTCAATGTCCGTTTAACGACTCATCATTATGATATAATGATATAAAAGCTATAATTTTAAGTAAGTATGGTAATTATTTTTGTATACAATTGTTTTGTACATTTGTTGAAGTTCTGTCTATTTTACTTCGTTTATAGATAAAATAAATTTATGCAAGAAATTTATTGCTTCATATTTCATATGATATAGAATATTGGAAATATAATAAACATTGTTTTCTATTGAATAACTTAACCAACTTGTAACTTTGATCATAATTATCGAATATTTAATTTTAATAGCAAGTTATGCTATAAAATGCATTAGTAGAGATGGAATAACAAGAATTCAAGAATAAATCCATAAATTAAACATCGATATCAATTATATTGACAATGATGATAGATGGTGCCGATGTTTTATGTATCCGTAAATTTTATGTGAAATGCATAAATGCATTTTGCAGTATAAATACATTTAAAGAGTTCATGAATCTGTTTTTGAAATTTAAAGAGCAATTATACATTATTTCTTCGTTTTAATAAAGAATAGTGTTGGATGGGTATTATGTTCATTACATTTTGAAACCATAATAACATTATACATAGCGTCTCATTATACCGTATTTTGTAATTCAAATGGCAATAAAAATGTTTTCATTTCTTTCTTCATCTGAATTGTGTTAGTTATGTTTATTTTGTTTGCATGAAACGTTGCGAATAGTACTGTTCAACTATAAATGTATGGATTTTCCTTCTATTTTTATTATAATTTTTTTTCTGTATCGTGAATATATCCATAGGATGAAGTTTTATTATAGCTCGTTAATTTTATTTTGAATGCGGCATTCTGGGTTGTATTTTATTCGGTGAAATAAAGGAGAATATATCGCTAATATAACACAACATAGTATAGTGCCAAGTAACACAATAAACTTAAAATAAAAGAAATATCTAAGTTGGAGGAGAGAATAAAACTGTTATGTTACATTACAATTTACAATCGAAAAGTTTAAACCATATAATATTTGAGCTCTGTATAATTTAAATGCAAACTGTATATTGATGAAAAAACTGCAACAATTTTAGCTAATTATGAATTAAGTTCTTATTATTATTATTACATATTATTATTTTATTTATTATTTTATTTATTATTTTATTTATTATCATTACCCTTATTTTTGATTCTTTATTCGATATTTTTAAAAAATATAAACTTTATGAAGTATCGAAAATACAATTTGTTTTCGCTACCGATATCATTTAAATTTTAAAGTTTTCGTTGGCGTGAAGTGTCAAATTTCATGGAAAAAAAATAAAATTCGAGAAGAATAAGCAAAGTTTGACCACAACATTTTCGTAAATTACGTCAGTTATATTTAACGCGACCTTATGGTCAAATTCCGATTATTTTATATTAAATTTTGTTATGTTTTTGTATCTTATACGTTCACACCAACGACTACGCTTACGTTCACGCCATTTGCCTTAATTGCCTCATATCGATATCGATAAATATCGTCGATAATATCGATATCGGCGTTGATAAAAAAAAACCTATCGACCACGCAACTCCTTGAATGTTTTTATAATATGTGCTCTCAAAGTAAAAAAAAAAATTGAAAAAAATATATTATTGGTTTAGAATTTTTTTACAAAAATAAAGTTTTGAAGGGCCGTTTAATGCAAGACAAGATGGATAAGATGGGCAAGAAATGTATTAAAAAAAATAAAGGCATATTAATAATATGTAACTTATTCTTAAAAAGCGCAAAATTAAAATTTAAAAAATGATAAAGTGCAAAAATAATAAATTTTCAGCTAAAGAGTAGGGTGTGCGAAATTTTGTAGCTAGTAAAGGGCGCGAAAATTGGAAACTTCAGTTATAGTGGTTTTAATTGTTGTTCGATTTATGATCAGAGACTATATGAGGTTGAAAACAAATCATATTTAGTTTAAGAGATCAATTAAATTAAATACAATTCATATTATTATGCACGTAATATAATAATCAATCATTCGTTTATTAAATCTTGTTACGTTAAAATAAATTATTTATCAAATATGTCTACTATGATCAATATTGCACTACATTTTCAGTTTAGTTGTTATAAATTTTAGATAATTAAATTGAAAAAATTATCATAAAAATTTTGTAGGGTTTCGGTGTAACCTACATTCCTGAAGTTTTTACAAATTATTGTTAAATTTATATTAAAAAAATAAAAAAAAAATATTTATAATTATTTATTTAATAATATTTCCTAGTACCATAATTTAACATTTAAATGTACTTTTTAACGCTGATGCAAATAATGACAAAACATTAAACCAAAACCAAAAAAAAGAAAGAAAAAAACGTTGTTTAATACTCGTTACTGCTTATATACATTATAACATGAGTACAAAGCAACGCGGCGACCAACATCAGCAACAGAGAATTTTCCAATTATAATTTTTATTCGCTGAAAAATTGGTCATAAAACCTTTGTTGAATTTTTTTTCAATACTAAAGTGAAATATAACTGACGCTATACATATACAATGCAATTGGTTTGGTATATTGTACTCGAGATCGGTATAATGTACATTTGGGATAAGTGCGAGTATGTTTTGAAACAAAAAATATGCTGCACTGTAACAGCAATAATGTCGTCGTTATGAAATATAATATTTTAATGAAAAAAATCTTTGTTTTTTTTTAATATTTGTTCACCTAATTTTTTTTCTTCTTTATTTTATACTTTGCAGCATTAGCATTACTATTCTGCAAGATTTGCTATGCGGATTAGTTTTTTTTTTTGTTAAATGATTAACATAATTTGAATCCTTTTCAACTGAATACAAATATAAATATTTCAAATCAACAATGCAGTTTAAATTACTTAATTTAATTTACTAGGCAGTTTGGGTAAAATACGTGTATAATAGGGCGTTCTAAAAAACACGAAATTTTTTAGATTTTGGTTCCCCCCCTCTCATCTGGTGACAATTAGGATAAAAAC